>JAKJHU010001323.1:0-81052 GCA_022316685.1 Progne subis subis
GGAGTCCTTCACAGGAGAAGGAAAACGTCCACCAAGGATGGGAATCTGTACCAATATCAGGTGGGCAAAAGGATCCTTCTCTAGCAACAGGTTGGATCCCCAAGGATTTTTAATCTTTGCTTCCAAGCTTAAAGAACAGAAACGTAGACCTAAGCCCATGGAAACACTAAAATAGGAATAAAGCAGGGTTATGGCACAGGAGTAATAACAGTAATCATAGCTGTAGAGTAATTCCTGCCCCTCTGCCTTGTTTGTTTTTATCCTGGAACTGTTGTGTAGCAACTCCGGAGTTTTCCTGGGAATACGACGGACAGCTGGTTTACAAATGCAATTGTGGCATAATTAATTTAAGCATTAGCAAACCATTATTATCTGTTATCACAGGGTACAAGCTCTGCCTCTCTGCCATGGAAACCAGAGGCAGGTTACCTAGGAATCCCTCCGGGATCTATTAAGTGTAATTACTAAGGACTTGGATCAGCAAAAAAAAAAAAATTAAAAAATATAGATATGCACCATTTTCCAGCCTCAGCACTGCAGAAAGGGCTGCAAACTTAGCAGCTCGGTGACATTTGTGCTGAATTGTCACATCATTGCCAGGAACTGGCTCTGGAAATGGTTAAGGAGTGTTTAGCAAAGGAAACATCAGGGAGTCACTTGGCTTTCTCCAGTGCAGTTGCAGTGGCTCCAGGAAGGGGCCCAGGAGATGCTAAGAATGCTCGTGTGAGTGAAAGTGAGATGGGTGGGATGGAAAAATCTGCTTTTGGGGGGAAAGAGGCTGAAAAAATGAGAGGTTGTCCTCTTAGAGATCCTTTAGCCTCTTAAAGGACTGGTTTGTCACCCCTGGTTCCATCCTGACCTTCCACGTGCTGAGACTGAGCTCTGTGTGTTCGTTTGGAGCTCTAATTTTAAGATTTTTATTCTAAAACCAGCAGTCAAAGTTTGGTTCTAATGCAGACAAAACCTGGTGTTTGGCCCAAATTTTCCAGGCTAAAAGATGGAATTGGGCTCAACCCCCACATCCAGATGACAGGAGCAGAGCCAGGAAGGTGCTCCCAGGTACATCAAAGGCCCAGGAGATGAAAAGGCTTTGAAAAGGACCCTGTCGAGTCCAACATCCCATTCTTCTCTGAAGATTATTTACCTCAGGTTGTCTGAACACGAAAGGGATTAGAAGAGGAACAGTCGGCGATTATTATTTGTCTTAAGAAGAGACAACCCCTGCAGCAGTGCTCAGCCCTGCCTCATTCCAGGACTCCTCTTCCTCCTTATTCCCATGAAATGATGGCTTCTGTTTGTCTGGACACGCAGCCGCCAGCTGGCATTGGGGGGGAATTTGGTTGGTTGAGATGTGAGGAATAAAGAAAAACCAGGGGTGATTGTGTTGGGAGACCTGGGCATGGCTCCCAATGGGGGAAAAAAAAATAAAATGGGGAAAACCTGAAGCTGGAAGGCCACAGGGATAAATCAGGGGGGTTTGATCCCGGGAAGGTTAATCCCAAACAAATCCCTCATCCCAAAGCAGCCAAATGGGAACATCTCCATGCACAGGGAAGCTATACACCCCACACAGGCCGTGCCTGCTTGGGACAGAGAAAACACCCAGCTTTTATTTTTAACTCATTTTACGACCTTTAGGGCTAAAGGCGCCACACATCCCTATAAAAAGGAAGGGAGATTCACCCCCACCTGCGGACGAATCCCTTCAGGAATACCCCGGCAGCGGGAGCATCCCTTGGGGAGGTGCCCGCTCCCGGAGCCGGGGGAGGAGGCTGTGCCGAGCCCCCTGCCCGCAGCCCCGGCTCCGGCAGCTCGGCACATCCCTGCTCCGCTGCACACTGCCTGCCTTGCCTGCTCCTGCCTTTCCCCAGCGACAGCGAAACCTGCCCGCAGCATCTCGCCGGCAAATCCGCCCCGCTGCCGGGGGAGGGAGGGAGGGACAGGCTGCGCTGCCCGGATCTCGGGTTGGGGCTCTCGGAGATCCCTCAGCCCGGAGATGCCTTGAAAATGCCTTTAAAAAATGCCTTTAAAGATGCCTTTAAAGATGCCATTGAAGCCTCTGCTGCCGCTCTTTCCCCGGCAGTTCTTGCATTTGGGCCGGCATTCGCTCCGCTGCCGTGACGGGAGGTGTGAGCGGCGCCGGCTTTGCGCCGCTGCGTGGGGAAGGCGATGGGACGGAGCCGAGCCTCCAGCCTCCCGCACAGCCCCGGGGTGCCCTCAGCGGGATCACGACGCGTCCCTGCAGGGCTCCGCGGGCGTGTTGGTGATCGCCGAGCGAGGCCGGCAGGGTGAATGGATGAACCAGGCCCCGGCGGTGCCTGAGGCCCGGCCCGCCCCGCGGAGCTCCGGGCCCGAAGCGGGCGCGGCCGATGTGCGGCACCTGCCGGAAAGGAGATTTTCTCCTTCCTTGTCTCCCCAGCCCCGCACGGGCTGTGGGCTGTGCCCGTGCATAAAAAGCACTTTAGGAGGATTCTTTCCCTTTCCGGTCTCTCAACAATTCCGGTTTTTTTCCCTCTCCCGTTTTGGTTCTCATCAAAGGCTCCAGGGAGCCGTGAAGGCTTCGAGCCCCTTTAAGGCCGGGAAGGAACGGTGACGTTCCTATAAATCCCCTAATCCCACAACACCGCTCCTGGCACGCTAGCTCCCGTTTTCTTCCGACAATTGCTGTGAGTTTGTCCTGTGGGTGCTGGGGGTCAGCGCCCACAGAGGCACGGAGAGATCAGGTGGCTTTAAATGTCATTTTAAAGCATTTGTGTGGCTCGGTGACCCCGAAACCCCCAAATCCCCCGAGAGCCAACACCAAGCAGTGCTGAATTTCATCGACGTTATTGAGCCGTGGCCTCAAGAAATGACCTCTATGAGAGGATTTTTTAAATTCCTGATGTACAGCCCCAACAAAGTGAGTGGGTTCTGGAAAGTTTTTTTAAAGGGCTGGGGGAAAAGTGACAGAGGAGAACAAAGTTCCTACAGCTCCTACAACAGCCTGTGCATATGACTGCTCTGTGGGGTCTGCATCCCTGCCTCTGCACACTTTGGAAAAGCTTGAATTCGAGCCCCTGTGGCTCCCAGCTCGTTTTTCAGACAGGAATCAAGAGCAGTGATTTTTTTTTTTTTTTTTTTGGAGTGTGTTTTTGCACCCCCCAGCCCGTTCCAGCACCACCAGAGGTGTAGGAAGCTGAAGCTGGCACTCCAGCACAGAGCCAAGCCCCGGGGCTCGTGGATGACTTGTGCAGAGCTGGTTTAGGGCAGATTATTTTTAAAACAAGCTAAGCTGTGAGGGTGACCTGGCTTCTGCTCAGGGATACCTCAGGTAGGGCAAAAATAGCCGTGCTCAGCTCCGAGCATCCTTCCTGCTCACTGGCAGCACCTTTCTGAGCTGCTGGGAGGTGGGAGCTGCCCTTTGAGCCCCTCCTTGCCAGGGAGCAGCCTCCAGCTGGCACTGCTGGGCTGCAGGGAAGGGGCAGCGAGCAGGATGGAGCACTGTGTGCTGCCTTGTCCCGGAGCTCACACCCTGCCAGGCCGCAGGGAAGGGGGATTTCAGGCCAGCGTGGGGAATTGGGCTCTTGGGGGGATTGGGGAGCCTTGGTTTGCTGTGGGGGGATGTGGAGCTCGAGCAGGATGCAGGGGGGAGTTGCAGGGTGGGGGTGTGTGAATGTCCCGTGCTGCCCAGAGCAGGGAGATGGATGTGGCATCTGTGGGATAAACCCTTCCCCCCTTAGCCCTCCCCTCCTCTTCCTCAGGATTCACCGCGTTCCCTGAGGTCTGAAACGCTTCTGCTGGCAGGTGAGGTCATGGATTTGGGCAGGAGGTCGGAGCACAGATCCCTGCAGCTCCCATTCCTCCCCTACACCTTCCCCTGCCCCTGTCCAAGCACCCCCTCCCTGCCAGGCCACTGGAACAAAACCCTGCTAGCACCGTGCAATTCCTGCTAGAACAAATTGTTGCTGGCATTGTGGGTTATTTAAATCCACATATTATCTCTTCCTCTGTATTACATTAGCTTCCTCCCAAACCTTCGCCATCTGTTCCACCCTCGGTTATGAATGTGAGAAAACTGAACATGCTGCTCCACAGCTCCAGCACTCCCAAAGTAGGATGTGCATCCTAATGGCTTTTCCATGCACTTCTCCATGCAGGCTGGGCCCTTCCTCGGTGCCCAGGGCTCACTGGCGATGGCCAGGGATGTGTTGGTGGCCGTTCTCCTCCAGCCACGTGGACGGAGCTGTGCTGTGACAGCTCCGAGGTGGGAGCGCATCTGATGGGCTGGGTGGGGAGGCAGCCCAGGGCTGCCCATGCCAGCCAGCTCCCCAAAATCACATGGCTCTCAGCGAGGAGAAACAGTGGATCCATCCCTCCTGTGAGCCCTGTGTCCCCCAGGTTGTGTTGTCAAAGGTGCTGGAACATCTGTGTGTCCCATGGCCTTCCCGGGGTTGGTGTCTGTGCAATTTCTGCTGCCACTCTTCCCCTCTGGGAGCCTGTCAGGCTCCTCATGCTGCCTGTCGTGTCTCCAGTGCTTCCCAGGCAGGCAAGGACAGCCTGCATGGTGCTGCTTTTCCAGGGCTGCAGGATGTGTCCTGTGGAGCCCTCATGCTCAGCTCCCCCTCGCTGCTGGCTGGGATCTGCCGAGCCTGAGCTCATGGACAAGGAGGCAGAGAGCTCCAGGGCTGCTCTGGGGGGGATTTATCTACAGGAAAGCTGGGGCAGATCCATCCTTCCTGCATCCCAGGCTGCTCTGGGGGGATTTATCCACAGGAAAGCTGGGTCAGATCCATCCTTCCTGCATCCCAGGCTGCTCCCTCCTCTCTCTCCACCTCTGCTGGAGGAGCAGGGATGCTGCAGCCGTGGCAAATGTCACCACACCTCACACACCTCGATGCCTCTCACCCGAATTTTCGGCCTGACCGACGAATTCATTTCAGTTTCGTGACCAGGCACCGTCCTGTGCTCCCCTGACGGGGAGGTTTAGCTCCTTTCTGCTGAAATGTCACCTCCTGAGCGTGACAGGTTTTCCATTTCTTCTGGAAAGGTCTGGGGCATCCTCATGGACGCCTGCAGCCCTGCCCTGTGTTTGGCACTGACTCAGCCAGGGACACTTTGGGGCAGTGCTGGCTCCCCCAGTGCCCCCAGCAGAGCCCACCACCTCTCCTGTCAGTGCCAAACCAACAGGGGCAACAAGCGAGGAGGCTTCTAATGGGAAATCCAGGAATCCTTGAAAAACAAGGCTGCAAAAAACCCTAAAACCTGCCCAGCTCAGCCTTTCCCGAGGAGGTTTGGCTCTGTCCAGGTCCTGTCTGAGCTGGTGATGTCCAACCTCAGACCCCGTCCTGCCCCAGCCCCCACAGCCTCCACAGACAATTCATTACAGCCCTCACCTCATTAGCGATGGTTAATGCCTCACCCTCCTTGACTTTAAACCCATTAATTCTGTTCGTGGAGAACAGATTATTCCCTTCCGCTTTGCAGCAGCTTTTAAGATCACTCTGTCTTCTCTCCTGAACACCTCCAGCCCTCCCCAGCAGGCACTTCATGCCCAAAGCGTCCTTGTCTCCCCCAAAACGAGGAACCAGTGTCTCACAGGGGGTTGTCCTGGACCAGCAGGAAGTTCTGTGACCATAACCCAAGGAATTTTCACCAATGCCTTGCCTGCTCCTGCGGCTTTCCCACCAAATTCCCAGCAATAATGGATTTTTAAAACTCCAGCTTGCTGCTCACATCCTCCAGGGAAAATCCTGCAGCTCCCACCACAGTCTGCAGGGAACACCCCACACCAACGTCCAGCAGGATGGGAGAAGGGAGGAGAGCGGATTCAAGGCACAAACCCACTGTCGATAATTCACATTTCCCAAATTTCCCTCCCATCCCATCCCATCCCATCCCATCCCATCCCATCCCATCCCATCCCATCCCATCCCATCCCATCCCATCCCATCCCATCCCATCCCATCCCACCCCACAACAGCCCCACCAGAATTCCACCCACAATCCCTTCACTCACCGTACTGGATTTGAGCGCATCCCCACTGTCCTCTTCAGATTCTAGTGCAACAGGTAAAGATTTCTGTGGCGGGGAGAAGGTTAAGTCCCACCTCAGTAGCCGAGGTTCAGCTTTGTCCCCGAATCTCAGGTTTTCCAGTTTCTGCACCGTGGGCTCGGCAGAGGAAGCTGGCCTGAAATTCTCTTTGTTCTGGGACTTAGACCTCAGTCTCTGAACCCCGAAGCCCCGCTCTTCCCCGCGGTGCTCGTCAGCCCCGCTCCTGCAGCCTCCCCCTTTGCTGTAGTGTCTTTTTGGGTGTGGATCTCTTGCATATAAGAATCCATCCTCATGAGGGGCTTCATCTCCATCTCGTAATTGCTCATCTTCTCCTCGTCCAGCTCGAGCAGCTTGGAGCTCCCTGAGCTGTGGTTGTGGGACCTGTGGTGGGAAGTCCATGAAACCGTGGCTGGGGAATCTGTCCACCTCTCTCTCGGCTTGTGGTTGGAGGCCGAATGTTTGTGTCCCCCGCTCCGACCTCGGTAGTCTTCGGGGACGGCGGTGGAGCCCAGCTGCCCCCCGCGCATCGTCCCGCTCCTCCCGGCGCGGCTCCCGCTCACCTTCTCTTCGCTCCAGCTGTTGGGGCGCAGGTAATCCCCGCCACGCCCCTCCAGCAACATCTGGATCTCGCCGCCCCTCTCTTCGTCCACCGAGACCTGCCTGGAGAAGTGGGCGCTCTTGTTCCTGCAGGACGGGCCGAGGGGCGGCGTGGAGCAGGGGCTGGCAGGGAAGCTCTGCAGCGGGCTGTCGTCGGGGGTCAGGTCGGACGGGGTGGTCCCTTTGCGGTACAGCTCGGGGCTCTCTTGCTGCAGGGGGGTCCCGGTGGACAGGACCTCGATGTCGTCGCTCGAGTTCTGCCGCTTCGGCCGCTGGCATTCGAGCCCTTTTGGGGGGCAGTGGCGGGGAGGAGAGAAGGGAGAGAGGAAAACAACGGGATTATTTCTGCTCTGTGGGGGCTCCGCGGGGTTTTTCGCGGCACGGGACGGGGAGCAGAGGGTTGGGCGGTGGGGAGCAGCGGGGCGGGGTTGGGACGGCCGTGCCACAGCTGCTGGCAGCACGGGAGTGGCACCAAACCTGCCTTGAGCCCTGGCCTGCAGAGCCGCAGCCTGAATGGTTCTCCGACCCCGGAGATGTGGAGGAGCCACCAACGATGCAGAGCTGCTGGGAGCAGGTTCTGATGGGTTTTTTGGGATTCATCTGACCACATTTCCTATCGCTTCCCAGTCTGGAAGCAAGGGAAGGGAAATCTGTGACGTGGCTGGTGGCACACCCTGTGCTCTGTGTTTGTGTGAGCTGGGTGACACCGGGACCACCCTGAGTCTGCTGGGTGACACCAGGACCACCCTGGGTGTCACCAGGATCACCCTGGGTGCCACTGGGATCCCCCTGGGTGTGCTGGGTGCCACTGGGATCCCCCTGGGTGTGCTGGGTGCCACTGGGATCCTCCTGGGTGTGCTGGGTGACACTGGGATCACCCTGGGTGTCACTGGGATCACCCTGGGTGCCAGTGGGATCACCCTGGACTATGCTGGATCACACTGAGATCAACCTGGGTGACACTGGGATCACCCTGGTTGTCACTGGGATCACCCTGGGTGTCACCGGGATCACCCTCACCCCTCTCCTGGATGGGAACCACCTCAGTTTTCATGTGCCGGGTGCAGGAGGGGAGCAGCCACATCTGGGCAGGTGTGCAAGAAAAACCCCACAAACCTTATTATCCGAGAGCTTTCCTGCCCCGCACAGCCCAGCAGGACGTGGAGATTTCCCTGCTCAGCCCCAGGGTGGGATGGCAGGACAGGGCTGGCTGTGGACCAGCACCACCATCCTCCTCATCCCACTGGAGCCTCCTCATCCCATCAACTCTGGGACTTCCCAGGCAGTGTCACCCTGGGGAGGGGCGCCTCAGGAGGGGCTGGATGTCCTCTGCAGCTGGAGGGACATGCAACAAAAACCTCCAACGTGTTCGTCACTGATGGAACACCAAACGATTTCAAGCGAGCTAATAGTGGTTAATTCTCCTTTCCCCCTCTCCAGTCGTTCCCAGCTAAAGCCATGCTAAATTAGGTGAATAATTTGATAAATATATTAAGTGTCTAATGCCCCTGAAGTGCATCTAATTGCGATTGCTATGGCGAGACAAGAAACGAGTCTTGGAAAGGGAGAGCTCGATTTTCGTGGCATCGTTTAAAAATAAGAGCTCGGGAGCGCCTGCTCGGGTCTCTCCACTTCTGCTGAGTAATTTTCCCTCTTGAATCTTTTTGGGGAGCTGCTGGGATGGGCCTTCACCCCTGCCAGGGTTGGGATACACACAGGGAATGCTGGAGTCCCCTTTGGAGCACTGGCAGGGAGGGAAATAGTAAAAAACTGCTTGGAAATCTACCCAGGCAATCTATGGGAAATGGTCTCCTCATGATTCGAGATTTTGGGACAATGCTCACATGGTCCAGCCTTCATTTTTTTTCCCTGTTTGTATGTGGGAGACTGAATCTCCTGGGATTTATCCAAGGCCCCTGAGCAATCCTGGTATTGGTGGGAATTTGCTGAGAAGGAGAAAGGTGGAGTTCACCCCTCTGTTTTCCTGCAGAATATCTGTCTCTGGGATAAAAGACAAAATTCTGGGGGCTGTTCTCCAGTCGTGCCTGTCCCAGCCGCCTTCCAAGGTCCCAAATGGGAAGCTGAGGCACGGAGGGAATAAATAACTTCACGTGGGAAAGCCGGACAGCCGCCTGTGGGAACGGGCTCCCCCGAGGTTTGGGGTGTCCCTGGGTTTTGGGCTTTATCTTCCCCAGCTCAGGGATTTCGCTGGAGCTCCGGGGATTTGCAAGCTTCCCACCAGCTCCAAAGCCTCTAGAGCTGATCTCCAGGCCCACCACCAGCCACAGCCTGGCTACACCCAGCGCTCCTGCTCCCAGAGCCCCAGAGAGGGGACGAGAAATCCCAGCTATGCTCCCCCACAGCCGCCCCACGGGCGACGTTATGGAACCCCCTCATCCCAAACCTTCCCCACACCAATGTGCAGGTGACCCCGCCTTTCCCTGGCCTCGTTCCCAGAAAATGGGGCTCTGGGAGGAGGAGGACTGGAGGTGCTGCGGGGATGCTGAGGCGCAGCTGCCCCCGGCCCCAGAGCCCGCGGGGATGGAGGCGTTTCCTTGCGCAGCATCTCCGCGGATGCACCGGGGCCGGCTTTCGGCACCCGAGGATGTGCAACGATTATCCCGAGCTAAAATTAGTCCGGGGAGCACGTGATGTTCCTGGAAGAACGGTTGTGAGAGCGCGAAGGAGGATGCGGAGCACCGAATGTGGATTTCCAGCAGGACGGAGGCAGCCGAGCCCGGCCTCCGAGGCTTCAAAGCCGGACCTAAGGAGCCACTTTTGGGATTTGGGAGCGGTGCCAAGCGCCGGCCTCTGGCTCTGCTGTGCTGCTGTCACCGGGGGTCACTCAGTTCTCCAGCACCACCCCAGCCATGGGCCGATCCTGCTGTGTCCGGGAATTGGGATGAACAACCACCATGCAGATCCCCGTGGCTGATGGGGACGGGAGCCGCGGGCGAGAGGGCGATGCGGGATACGAAATAGGGACGGTTTTGTTTTCCCCAGGTAAAATCCTTCACCTTCCAGGAGCTGCAGCTGCCCAGGGCTGATGCTGAGGTGGGCACAGATCCCTCTGTGGTGTCCCACAGCACCCACAAACCCCTCCGAGGGGGCCCCCAGCACCCCCGGCGCTCGCTGCGCTGTGCCGGGTGGGTGGCACCCGCGCCCACCACCCTGCCAGGAACACATCCAGCGCCCAGGATCCCGTGGAAAGGGAGCACAGCCAGCACCCAGGGGGTGGGTGGCACTCAGCACCCACCGCAGCGCACCGCGGGTGGCACTGGGGACCATGGCGCCCTGCAAGGGAGCACATCCAGCGCCCACAATCCTGAATAATGGGGACACATCCAGCACCCACAATCCTGAATATCACGGATGCATCCAGCACCCACAATCCTGAATATCACGGATGCATCCAGCACCCACAATCCTGAACGAGGGGGGCACATCCAGCACCCACAATCCTGAATAACGGGGACACATCCAGCACCTACAATCCTGAATATCACGGATGCATCCAGCACCCACAGTCCTGAATATGGGAGACAAATCCATCATCCACAATCCTGTGGAAGGGAGGCACATCCAGCATCCACAATTCTATGAAAGGGAGACAAATCCAGCTCCCACAATTCTGAATAAGGGGGGTTCATCCAGCACCTGTGATCCCGTACAAGGGTGATGAATCCAGCACCCACAATTCTGATCGAGGGGGGCACATCCAGCACCCACAATCCTGAATATGAGGGACACATCCAGCATTCACAAATTTGTGAAAAGGAGACAAATCCAGCACCCACAATTCTGTCTAAGGGGGGCATACCCAGCACCCAGGATCCTGTGCACGGTGGGCACATCCAGCACTCAGGATCCTGTGCACGTTGGGCACATCCAGCACCCAGGGTCCTGTGCACGGTGGGCACATCCAGCACTCAGGATCCTGTGCACGGTGGGCACATCCAGCACTCAGGGTCCTGTGCACGGTGGGCACATCCAGCACTCAGGATCCTGTGCACGTTGGGCACATCCAGCACTCAGGATCCTGTGCACGTTGGGCACATCCAGCACCCAGGGTCCTGTGCACGGTGGGCACATCCAGCACTCAGGATCCTGTGCACGGTGGGCACACCCAGGGTCCTGTGCACGGTGGGCTCGCAGAGCCCCCGCGATGCCGGCAGTGTGGGGGCGGCTCCCCCCGCCCCGGCCGTTCCCAGCCTGAGGTGCCGCGGTCAGCGTGTGACACCCGTTATCCGCCCGAGAGGCTCCCGCAGGATTTTCCAGGTTTCCGGACACGTCTGGGACGCCGTGTTTGTTTTTTAATGCGCTCTAAGTGGAGCCGCCTTCCCTCCCTTCCCCTCTCACACAGAGCTCCGAGCGCACAAACCCCGGCACGAGTGAAGTGCCGCGGCCCCGTCCTGGAGCTGGTAAAAAATGTGCAATCTAAAAATATCATTCCAAGAGGTGATTTAAACCAGCGAAGTCTCCCGGCAGGAGGAAATGGAGATGAGGAACATCTCAGCGCTGGAGAAACCCCTGGGAAAACACAGCCCTGCGAGAGAGCTCAGATCTGCTACGGACAAACTGGGATGGGATGGGATGGGATGGGATGGGATGGGATGGGATGGGATGGGATGGGATGGGATGGGATGGGATGGGATGGGATGGGATGGGATGGGATGGGATGGGATGGGATGGGATGGGATGGGATGGGATGGGATGGGATGGGATGGGATGGGATGGGATGGGATGGGGTGGGGTGGGGTGGGATGAGGTGTGGTGGGATGGGGTGGGGTGGGGTGGCGTGGGATGTGCTAGGTTTGGAACAAGGCTGAGCCTCCTCCAGCAGGCGGGAGATGCCAGGGGGGTGCAGGGGACGCTCGGCCATGCCGGAATGCTCCTGGCTGGGGATGTGCCCTGGCTCAGGCTGCAGCAGCCCCACAGCCCGTGGTGCTGAGCCGTGGGATGTCCCCGGCCGCCTCATCCCGGGCTGGAGCAGCAGAGCCACGGTCCCTTGTCCCCGAGCTCGGGAGCAGCCCTGAGTCACCGGCAGCAGCCCCTGGAGCCATTAAAGCGAGTGAGTAATCCTCGCTTGGAGCTGGGAGAATGATGACAGCCCTGAGGAGGGCTCGGTGCTGGAAAACTTCTCAATAAACCCAGTCACACATTCATTATGATGTTAATTATTACTGGGGGGACTTGGAGCTTCCCACTCCGGCTGCAGACCCCGGCTCGACCCTGGATTGGCTTCGGGTCCATCCTCCCCGAGGCTTTGCTGAGCAAAAATGTGACAAAACAACAAGGAATGCTGAAAATGATGGAGGGAGGGAAGGAGGGAAGGAAGGAGGGAAGGAAGGAAGGAAGGAAGGAAGGAAGGAAGGAAGGAAGGAAGGAAGGAAGGAAGGAAGGAAGGAAGGAGGGAAGGAAGGAAGGAAGGAAGGAAGGAAGGAAGGAAGGAAGGAAGGAAGGAAGGAAGGAAGGAAGGAAGGAAGGAAGGAAGGAAGGAAGGAAGGAAGGAAGGAAGGAAGGAAGGGTTTGTCACCAGGCAAACCTCAAATGTGGATTTTCCCAGTGACTGATTTGCATGGCTGAGGGAAGGGTCAGGTCCCACTGGGTCCAAACTTTCCAAAGAAATCAGGATCCACACAAACCCTCTGGGATCATCAGTGTTTGCATCCAGAGCCCTCGCTGGCCTCTTTCTGTGCAACCATCAAGGGCTATGAACTAAAAAATTATGGGGAAAGAGGAAACACCGGGGAAACCAGCACTGAACGAGGTGGAACTGTTGGATATTGACAGCCCTGACCTGAATCTCCCCAAACCTGGTGCTCCCTGGAGCTTTCCCACTCCGAGAGCTCTGGCGCGGATCGGAAGCTGCTGGGGAGGCGAGTTTTGGGGGGTTTGGGGTGTGTGCAGGGCTGGCAGGGGCTGGCAGGGGGTGGCTCCGGCACTGACCGTTCTCCCTGTGCTGGAAGGAAGGCGAGAACTCTTTGGCAGTGATCCTGGCGATCCGCGCTTCCTCCTGAGCTTTCTGCGCCGCTGTCACGGCCGCCTCCGCCTTGGCCCTGGAGTGAGAGGTCCTGCAAGGCAACAGCAGACACCAGCACCCCGTTAGGCAGCTCCTCCCCGCCATGGAAAACCCCAAAATTCCCCCCCAGAGATTCCTCCAGAACCCTTGGGCCGCTGAGGGAGGAGCTGCCAGCAGAGCTTGGGGCTGGCTGGGGAATGGAGGATTTTCCAACACCTTTCCAACACCTTCTGGAAATCACCCAGGAAATTCGGAATAGAGGCAGGATTTGTTCCCCCAGGGTGCCTCCATCTCGTTTCCCACCCCATCCCAGCAGCCTCTCCGTGCATCTCCCACGAGCCTCAAGGGTTGAATTTAAAGCTGGTTTGGTTGTTTTTTGTGGTTTTTGGTTCTTTTTTTTTTACCAAACCCGTTTGCTTTGAGGATGGAAAAAAACCCCACCACCAACACCAACCACCAAAAAAAAAAAAAAGAACATTTCCACGCCCACCCCCACGTTTTGCGTAAAACGCTGGATGTAAATAAATACCGGGAGCAGAGGGAGGAGCGGGGGGTTCGGCTCCGGGGCCGCCTCCACCATCCCTTCACACATTTTGATCAGGGCATTTTCTTCCCTCTGGATCAACAACTGTCCCCTGCTCTCACCGATGATTCCCCAAAGGCTTTTTTTGGATGGCATTTCATCCCGTCACTCAGGATTTACAGCTTCTCTCGGAGCATCCTCCGGAGGTTGCTTTGCCCCTTTTTTTTTTTCCCCTTTATCCCAGCTATCCAGGCACTTTCAAAAATTCCTACTCCCGCCCCGGTGCAAGGCAGGGTTATTTATAACTCCGCTGATTTCTTTTCCCTCCAAAATCAGGCCCTCCATCTCCTTTAATCATTTTTTTTTTTTCCTGCCTCTCTCTGAATTCCCTCTAATTTCTCGACATCTGCGTGGAGAGGGAAGTGCCATTTCTGACAGGCTCCTAGGAATGGAAAGCAGGGCCAGGAATGTGCCTGCCTTGCTTGGAATGATGGCCAGGGCTGGGGAGCAGGGTGTGAGGGTGGCTGTGCTGTCACCTGCGCTCCGCTCCTCACGCCCCTCCAGCCTCTTTGCTCTAACAAGTGCTTTGTTCCCTGCTTTGGAGCAGCCCTGGAAGCGAATCCCAGCTGTTTCCCAGAGTTGTTGGAGGTGGTGGAGGGGTTGTGCTGATGCTGGTGCAGGTCCTGAGGGTTCTCCGTGATTGATGCACCCAAAATTTGGGTTCCAAGGGGTTTTTACGCACCTGGAGTGCAGCTCAGCGCTCAGGTGGGGTCAGAGGAGGGGACAAAGGTGGCACAGCCCAATCCCTGGCAGGGATCCCAGCTCTGCAGGGATGCCCCGGGGAGGAGCTGCAGCCAACGGCTCCCGTTTGTCATGGAATCTGGGAATGGTTTGGAAAATACCTTCAAATCCATCTCATCCCAAGCCCTGCCATGGGCAGGGTCAGCTTCCACTAGTCCAGGTTATTCCAGCTTATTCGACTTATATATAATAATATATATTTATAATATATATCATTAATAGACACGTTACATATTATTATATATAAAGTATTGTAAGTGTTACAGATTGTTATATTTTTATTTCTATTAATTAATTAATTAACTTCATATTATTACATATAAAGCATTAGAAGTATTATAAAGATTACAACCATTTATTTATATATAATAACACAATTAATTAATTAATTAATATTGTTCTATATTATATTATATCATATATTGTTATATATTGTTATACATTGTTATATATTGTTATATATTGCTATATATTGCTATATATTGTTATATATTGTTATATATTATTATCTATTGTTATATATTATGATATATAAAGCATTACAAGCATTATGAAGCATTTTTAATCCTTATAAATTTATTCCTCACTGCAGCACTTCCCCAGGCCCCAGCTGGCCCCAGCCCAGGATTGAGCCCAGGATTGAGCCCAGGACTGAGCCCAGGATTGAGCCCAGGACTGAGCCCAGGATTAAGCCCAGGATTGAGCCCAGGACTGAGCCGGTCTGGGAGCTCCAGGATTGAGCCCAGGACTGAGCTGGTCTGGGAGCTCCAGGATTGAGCCCAGGATTGAGCCCAGGACTGAGCCCAGGATTAAGCCCAGGACTGAGCTGGTCTGGGAGCTCCAGGATTGAGCCCAGGACTGAGCCGGTCTGGGAGCTCCAGGATTTCACTCTGCTCCCGATGCTCCTCCCTGGAGATGCGGCCGGAGGCGCTCGCCCCTCTCTGCCTGCCCGGTGCCACCCCGGGGTGCTGGCAGAGCGGGAGGTGACGCTGGGGGAGCCCCGGGAGCCACCAGCCCGGCCTGGGATTCTGGGATCACCCAAATCCTGCCCCTCTCTGCAGCATTCAGCACCACCTTGGTGGAATCACGGGGTCCTTGAGGGTGGAAAGGAGCTCCAGGATCACCGAGCTGTGACTGATCCCCACCTTGTCCCCAGCCCTGTCACAGCCAGGAATTCCTGGGACACCTCCAGGGATGGATACTCCAAACCTCCCTGGGCGGTTCTGACTGCCCTTTCCATGGGGGAATTCCTGCTGATATCTGACCTAAACTGATTAAAACCACCATCGCTGGATGCATTTCCATCCCTGGAAAACTCACTCCCGAGACTTCTGGATCTGCTCACCCCCACGGACTCCCAGGATCATGGAATTCCCTCCAGGAAGCACAGGGAATTTTAAAAAAAAAACCCAAAAAACCCTGGGGCTTTTGGCTCAGAAAAAGTTAAAAAATCAATCGCATCAGTGAAGCCACCTCTGATCCAAAATCCCCTCGGGGAGGGATGGAATGCACTGGATTCCCCGGAGCAGATGGAATGCACTGGATTCCCTGGAGCGCACGGATTAATTGTTTGTAAAGCTCCCCGGGACGCTGGGAGGAGTGAAAAGCAGAATTATGGAGATCCATACGTCGCATAATAAAATCCATAAGTATTCCCAAATAAATGCCAGTAATCCAGTTAGTGCTCCCATGACTTTGTCACGTCCCAAATTTACCAGCTGCCTGCTTTCTCCACGCCTGCTGCTCGTGGCGTGCGCTAAATCTTAATTCCCACTTAATTGCCTGGAGTTTATTTCCCTGGAAAAGTGCGTTTTTTGGGGGTTTTTTTGGGTTTTTTCCTCCCTGACACATGGACAGGGCCTGATCTCATCACTCCACTCCTCCTTCCCTAAGTGCTGCCATAATTTTTTTTTTTTCCGGGACGGAGACGCCAAAGTAGAGAGACCCCAGTGAAAATAAGGCTGGGAGTCGTTCCCGATCAAAAAGAATTATGGGGTGGTTCGGGTTGGAAGGGACCTTCGAGATCATCCTGTTCCTCACGATGGGATGGAGGGAAGAGTGATGCAAGAGGAGCTCTTTAATTCCTCCCACCTCTGAGCATCCCCAGCCTCCTCCTCCAGCTGGGACAAATCCAAGACCCTGGGGCAGTGCACGGTGTCCCTGCCTGTGGGGGGTGGGATGGGATGGGCTTTAAGGTCCTTTCCAACCAAACCAATCCACGATTCCAGGATTTTCCTGCACTTCCCTATCCAGGCTGAGCTGGGGGAGTGTCACCCTGGTTTTTCTGAGTTTTTTAAAGCCTTTTGAATTTTCATAAAATGGAGTCAGATCTTTTAGTTACTGTACAATATTAGAGCAGTTTTCTACCTTTTCCCACAGATGTAACATAAACAAATCCTTTGTTTTTCATTCTCTGTCCTTTGCATATTTCTAACCTGAAAACAATTGTAACTGACAATTGGTCTGGCCACTGAGGCTGAGGGGTGGAAACCCCAAAAAGCCAATCTTCTTCTAGACCCACAAATGTATAAAAAAGTAAGAAATAAACAAAGAGGCTCTCTCTCTGCCCTGACTCAGCCTTGAGCTGGCACGGAGGAACCTCTCTGCCCTGCGAAATTTCTCGTCTACGCGTGATTGCTTTGCGTGTCCCGGTGACAGGGGAGGGTGTTTAGGTAAAGATTGGGATTGGGAAGAGCCAGAGGGGGGAAAGGCCGGGATGGTTTGTGGCTTTTGAGCCCCCGTTTTGGGTCTCAGGGCAGAGAGTCCCTGCTGGGATATTTTATTTATTAATTTTTTTTTTTTTTTTGCCAGGCTGACTCACTCTTCTCGGAGGATGAGCGGGCAACTGGTCAAACTGGCAAGGGGAAGCTGGCAGGAGGCAGGGAAAAATCCCAACCAACCAGATTCCCAGGAATCCTCACAGATCTCCTGTGGTTTGGCCAGAGCTGAGAGGGGAAGGGATACTACCCGGGCCTGCTTCCTAATGCCAAGTTCATCAGCTCCAGCTGATCTATAAGAAGCTGGAATCAACTGATTTTGCAAGGAAGAACTTGGCTTTTCAGGAATTCCATCAGTGAATTCCAGAGTGAGCGAGGAGTGGATCCAAGGGTTGTGCTGGTTTCGCCACAAAGGGGTGAACTCCCAGCAAAATCCTCGGGGATTCAGGAAGGAAGGAAGCAAAATTCAAACCAGGTGAGGCTTGAGAGGTGTTTTGGTTCCAGGAACGCTTTGGCAAGAGAACAAGTGGGACAAAGTGCTTTAAAATCAGGCTGGAAATTAGAGCAGGTTTGCAGAAGCCCGGAAAGGTTTCCGAGCTGTAAATGTGACACCTGGAATTGCCAGGATGGCACCTGGAGCCACGAGAAACCTGGAGCACTGGTGAGTCCTTCTCCATCCATCGGTTGAATCCATCCAGGGGAGGGATTTGCTGCCATTATTCCCATTTTTCCAGCGTTTTTGTACGGAAAATACATTCCGATAAAAACCAGGCAGCAGACACTGAGCAAACTCATGCTCGGGGTCAAAGGGAGAGCACGGGGAGAAATCCACATTATTGGGAACTGGGAGTTTTAATATCCAATTATCCCAGTTGGGATTTGGATTACTGGATATCAAAAAAAAAAAAAAAAACCACCCTATGGGTAAGATTTCTGGGAAAGAAGCTCTGTTTCCCGAAATTCCGAGGGAAGTATGAAACTCGTGCTTTATTGCTGGGATCCAGTGCAGGGATGGAGGCGCTCAGCCCTCCTCCATCCCACACCCAGAGCTCTCCCATTATCCCAACTCCAACAGGGGCACCACCAGGCTGCAACAAATCCCAAACCCTTTCCACCCCATAAAAAGAGCGCTACCCCCGTGGTCCCTATCTCCATGGAAAGCCTGGAGCTCGGCGCGTTTGCCACAGGCTTCAGTGGGAGTGGTGAGGATGGAGTTAAGCCAGCAGTGAGCTCATCCCTAATGAACAGCCACAAGTTTTCCTAAGGGGCCAGGTTGGCTCCATCTGATCCACTTTGTCTCCAGGTCAATACTTCATCAGGCGGCTTTGGGGCCGGTTTTTGTTTTTATTTTTATTTTTTTTTTTTCCCTCTCTAAATGCATCTTTATCTTCCTATAGGAGGGAATGTTTTCTCTCCCTCCATTACGGAGCCTCATGTATTTTTCAAACGGCAAAACTCAATTAAAACGCACGCCAGCTGCAAGGGAAATACTTCAGGAAAAATTCAGAGAGAGCATTTAAGACTCGCTCATCCCGGGGTCAGGGAAGCCTTGGGATGCACCTTGCCCTGGGAAGGGATGAAGGAGAAAAAGGAGATTTTTTTTCCAGCGCAGCCTCCCCGTGTGGAAAACGGGGAAGGGGCGGCTGGATGAGGCGAGGAGAAGCGGATTTGCAGTCCAGCCCTGGGCTGCGTGGGCTCCACGCGTTGTTTTCCCGTCCCTCTGGCACAGCGGGCAGCAGGACCCAGCCCTGGCTGCGCCCACCAAGGAGCCCCGGGAGAAGGGGACGCTGATGGGATGGGTGATGCCAAGGATACGGGATCGCTCCGGGATGGGGCGGGAGAGGCGACCCCAGCTCCCAAATCCCTGCCAGCGTGGGATCGAGGGCTGCAAGAATCCCGGGAGGCTCTGCCTCGCTCCGGGCGGCCGGGAGGGGAGGCTTGGCCGGGCTTCGTGCTCTCCTCGACGGGACAAATTGGGACTGAATTATTAATAACCACTGCAGGCTGTCTGGTTTCCACCTCTGCGGGAGCCTCTGTGATTTAGGGCACAGCTGCAGCGCCCATCCCGCTTCCCTTTCCCGTTCCAGGGGCACCGCATCCCGCATCCAGCCCCTCTCCAGAGGGTCGGGAATGAGCAGAGCCCGGAGCCAGGCTCTGTCTAGACGCGGCCCCGAGGGGACGGGGAGATGGCAGCAATTAACAACCTGTTTGTTATTTTCCCTTATCCGGCGTTTATTGCCCCGATAAAAGCCGCTCCTTAATTCCAGCTTGGCTCTTTCCCACCGCTCTCTCTCCCGGCTTCCCCGTTGTTGCACCAGCCTCGCCGTGAGTGATTTGTGCAGGCAGCAACACCGCGCCGGTCCTCAGGGGGTGGAATATTAGACACACCAATTAGCTGTCTGTGGATTAATTCCCATTTACCTGCTCGGCGCAGGCATTTTTCCCAGCCCGCTCCCTCCCGTCTGCTTTTCCCTCTGTTTCCCCCTCTCCCCCCTCCATGGCTGGGATTCTTAATTAAGCGGGGAGAAATAAATAAAAAAAAAAAAAAAGCTGCTTTAATGTGACCTCTGACATGATGTAATGCGGCCCCGAGCGTCTGCTCGGGCTCTTTGCAGCCAGACGCGGAGCAGGTGCTGCGCATAGCAAAGAGAGAGCCGGGCTCGCCAGCTCCAGATGGAGATTTTTGGGATGGCAGCACGGATTTTTGGGATGGGAGCACGGATGGGCTCCGAGGAGGAGGAGGAAAACTTCCAGCAGCGGGAAGGGAGGGTTGGGAAAGGCTGGGATGGCTCTGAAAAAAATGGCTCTGGAAGTTGGGTTTCAAGATAATTAAGAAAAAAAAAAAAAAAAATACTCAAACCCTTGAATCCTGGGGGGAAAAAATAAATAAAATCCCCTCAATGTGTTTGTTGCTGGCCAAGAAAGCAAATTGCGGAGAAGCACGGGAAATGTGGCGGTCAGAAGGCCAAATCCGAGTTTCCCTGTAGCTTTACAGTGGGAAATGTCACGTTAGGGGGGGAAATAATCCCAAGGCAGCTGGGAGAGCTTGTGGACACCTGAGCCGTGGAATGCTCCAGGTCTCCCAAATTCCTGGAGATGGGGCTGGAGCCAGTTCCTGTTTAGCTCATTGCTCCAGGCACCTGTGCCAGAGCCTCCCCTACCTTTATATTTTTGGAGTTACAAATTCACCGAGGAATCTTTTACCATTTTACACTGAAATTCCATTTTTTTTAAATCCAAGTAAGGGGGGAAAAAAGTATCCCAGGCTTGTGTCCTTGTGTCCTGTGCCTTGCCATGACCAAAAGGAGTTTTCCTGGAGAACTGAATTCACGACATGGAAAGGTGCAAAGTCTCGGTGACTCGGGGGACGGGGATGGGCCGTGTCCCCAAAATTCTGGGAGGAAGAGCTCAAACCACATCCCTGAGCTGGGTCATTCCCAGGGGAGAAAGATGACAGCATCAAACGCCAGGATTGTCTCCGGCTCACCTTATTCCCAACATCCCAAAAAGGATTTATTTTATCCATGTTTTTGCAAAACAAAAAAGGCCCAGAAAATCCATCTCCATCAACTTTTAAAGGCTGGGCCGGGTGGAGGTGGTACCCAGAGGCACCAGGAAGCGCCCAGGATCTCCTTGGCCACGGAACACATGGAATATGCAGGGCCAGGCGGATTCCTGCATTCCCCTCCCGGTGACTTCCCTCCCTTTTAACTCTGTGCCCCCCAGCAAGGGCAGAGCTGAGGGGCTTTGCAGGGGGATGATGCCCTGGGCGTTCTTTACAGCTGGCCAGAAAATCAACATCTGGAGAGGGAGCCTCATCCCCGGCCATCTGTCACTAGGAACAGAGCTCTGCAGGAGGCAGGTGAGTGAAAACACCGGGATTTGCCTTGGGAAGGGGTGGCTTTGAGGCCGCTGTCCCACCTGAGGTTTGGCCCCTCTCCAGAGCGGTCACTTTGCCTTCAAAGTGGGCAGGGAGTCGCTCCCAGGATGCAGCCCAAGCTCCGAGAAATTCCCTCTCCCAAATCAGACATGGAGGAAAGGACAAACTCCGGCTCCAGGGATGGATTTTCCCCTTTTCCTCCAAACAGGGGAAGGCAGGAGACAAATGCAGAGCTGCTCTGAGTATCGTTACCTTCTGGAAAGGGCTGCAAAACCTGTGGGAAGCCACTCGGAGCGGGATTTGGGAAGAGCTGAGTCAGGGAAGGGAAAGGAGTGAGCAGGGGGGATGTTCCTGCTCCCCTGGATAGGGCAGGTTTCCATGATTTTGCTGGATAATTGTCACATTCATCATGGCAAATTCACACAACGGGAATGGGAAGGGCTGCATCCCCCTCTCCATCCCCTGCAAACATTCCTCTAACCCCGGGCAGAAGCAGCACATTCCAAACCTGCCGCTTCCAGGAGGGAGGCAAAGCAGGTCGGAAGAGATCCCTACCAACCCTTGGAAAAACAAACCCAAACCCATAAATAAAAGATATGGAAATCCAAGGAAAAACAAGCCAAGGCAGCAAATCTCCCAGGAAGCCGGGGAGATTCCACACACTGCAGCTTCCCTGAGCTGGATGAAGGCAGGAGTGGGAGAGCAGGAAAGCCCTCCATGGATGCCGCAGTGGGGAGGAGATTTTGGAACGTGCAGCAGGCCAAGCCCAGCTCCTGGAGCAGCCGTGGCTCAGCCCGGCCACGGGCAGTGGACACCCTGCTGCCTGGGCTGATCCCGAATTCCGGAGCTGCTCCTCAGGCCAGGGAATTGCAGGGACTGGGGAGGGTCTGGGTAGGTGCTTTGGTGAGGTATGATCCACCTGCATGGATTCAGCAAGGAGAGGAGCGGGGAGACGCGGCCATGGCGTGGCCACGGTGGTGGGATTGGAACGATGAGCTTTGGATGAGAGCTAAGGTCCTTCCCAACCCAAAAAACCCAGTTCTGGGATTGGGCAATCCAGGATCGCCCCCAGCCCAGCCACAAATTTGGAACGACCTTTGTGGGATGGATGGAGGGATGGATGGATGATGGATGGATGGATGGATGATGGATGGATGGATGGATGGATGGATGGATGGATGGATGGATGGATGGATGGATTATGGATGATGGATGGATGGATGGATGATGGATGGATGGATGGATGGATGGATGGATGGATGGATGGATGGATGGATGGATTATGGATGGAGGCTGTCAGAAAACACCTGGCTCCAGGTGGACACCGGGCACCTTCTTCTTTGTCCCAGGCTGAGGGATAGAAGGTGGAGGATCCAATGGACCACTAGCCTCCCATCCATCCCCAGGATCCTCCCCAAACTTCCCGTTCCTCCTGTGGCTGGGCTGATGCACCCACAGGATGGAGAAGGGGTGGAAATCTCAGAGCCGAAGATGCCAACTGCAGCACAGGGACAGAAGCTCAGCCAGGCAAAGAGAGCTGAGGGAGCCTCTGCTCTGCCTCCAGGGAATCCCTCAAATCCCTCTGCGGAGCCACCAGCACACCCTGGTCCCCTGGGAATCATTAGAGGCTTTGTTTTTCTGCAGCCAAGGGAAAAGGGCTCAGAAGGGGAGAATTTGGAGAATTTAGGCAAAAAACTCCAGGTGAGGGAGCTGCTGACAGAAAGCAAACCTGAGCTGGCTGTTGAATTTCAGTTTTCATTTGGATGCCTAAAAAGAAGGAGTAAAACCAAATCCCAGAGCAAACCACACCAGAACCACAAGGAAAAGTCTTTTTTCCTTTCCTGACCCTTCACCCCCTTCAGGTTTTGGCCAAAACTCTTTGGCAGCTTCTCAAGTTTTGGTCACCTCAAGCAAAACAGACTTTTGGCAACGGAACTTTCCAGGCAATTTTTTTCCCTGCAGTTGGAGGCACAAAAGCCTGAAAGAGGCAGTGAAATGTTGTCCCTCCCTTTCCCCTGCTGCTGGAGAGGGAAGATCCATGAAATTCCTCTGATTTAACCCAACAGCGAAACCCACCCCAGCTCTGAGCAAACGGCACGAAAACCTCACCCAGAATCGAGCAAATTCCCATTGAACTGAACTTAAAATTTTATTTCCAGCCCAGCCTGGCCTTGGGGCAAGGCAAGGAGCTGGAGTGGCCTCGGGAGCACCATCGGATGCTCTCCAGCTGCCGGAGGAGAGAGGGTTGATGTTCAGGGTTGATGTTCAGCCTCGTCCTCCGGGACCCCTCCGCCACCTCCAGCCCTGTGGGGCAGGAGAGAGGTGGCTTTTCCAGGTGATGTGACAGGGTTTGAGGGATGGAAAGCTGTGTTTTGATCACCAGGATGCTGGGGAAGGGAAAACGTCTGTGTTTTGTTCCGTGGAGCTGGGAGGAGGCTGAGGAGAGGGTGCTGTGCAAAGCCAGGAGTTGGACTCCATGGTCTGTGTGAGTCCTTCCAGCTCTGGATATCCTGGAATTCTGGGATTCCTGCTGCCTCCAGCCTCGCCAGGGTGGACCTGGAGATGACTGGGAGGTTTTCCCTGCTCTCAGGGACACCCAGCCCCAAAGTGGCACGGCCACATGTGGGGATCATCTCCATCCTCCACTATCACATCCAGTCTGCCTACCAGCAATCCCCAGGAACGATGAGAAAATGCAAACAATGAGTGTTTCGTGCAAATTTCTCTTCATTTTAAGCCCTGCCTGGAGCACAAGTCACCCAATCCCCTCACTCACCCAGCTCTGGTGGGCTCAGGCAGGATGGAGAGGGGCTGGAAGTGCCTCCAGGGCTCTGTCACCCCTTTGTGGGGCAAGTGGTGGCCCCAGCCCTGATGACTGTGGGGACAAAAATAACAAATTCTCCCTGCTGCCACAGCAACGAGCATCTCCTGCCCACCTCAAAATTCAGAGCCCACCCAGGACAAGCCAATTCCCTCATCCCAGCTGCCTGCATGGGGTTTTGAGCCCTGAAATCAGCTTCACCCCCCAAAAAAAATCCCATTTTTCCTGGGGCTTCTCAAGCCGTCTCCGAGCTGCTGGGTCCCTGCTCAGCCCCACTGCACCCTGCTCATCCCAGCATCCCATGGGATGTCCTGGATGGGATGCTGCCCCTGGGGACCTGCGGGGTCCCTGCCCGGTCCCCAAACCCCGACGTGCCCCAGGCCAGCACGCAGCTCTGGGTTTGCAGGTCTGAGCTGCCTCCGAGGCGAAGCCCGTGAAAATTTCCACTCGAGCAGCCAACAGCACAACAGGGGAAGGGACTGGGAGTCCGGCCCTGCCAGGAGAGAATCTGGGCTTTTAATTATTTCTGCTTCACCTCCGTGCTACGGGGATGAGAGACAGACCTGGAGGGACGCAGCCGGGAGCGGGGCGGCGCTGGGCCCCGGCTCTGCTCATCTCGCTCGGCTGCTCGAGGGCTCCTGGCCCTGCCCCACCCCTCATCCCTCGGGAAAAGGCTCCATCCCTGCCTCCCAGCGCTGCCAGCGCCGCCCTGGAGAGCTCATCCCCAGCGCTGAAGGGTTGGGAAGATCCGCCACCTGCCACAGCTCCCTGATGCTGGATGGGGACCCTCCTGCCGGCGGGGACGGGCGCTGTGCCCAGCTTGGAGCTGCTTTTCCATGAGGGAATACGATCCCGAGGATCATATTTCGGAGGGCAGCGCCTTGGAGCCACCACGGGACATTTTGAGGCCACACTGGGAAATCCAACAGGCCCCGAAAACCATCCCGTGGCCCCAGAGGGTGACACATTCGGGATGCGGTGGCAGCGAGCTGCAGCAGGGGGAAGCTGCCCACCGTGGAAAAAGGGGTTTGGAGATGGGCTAAAATTGAGAAGTAGGTCCCACTGGGTGCTGGGCATGGCCACCATGGGATTTTAGGGTGCTCAGCACCCTGAAGAATTGGGACTTTCGTAGTCACAACTTTAAAGGGATAATCGGGCGGATCCATGCGTTAAATCCCCCTGGGATTTCCAGGGGGGAAATTTGCTTAGCAGGGTCTACGGTCAAATCCTTTAATTTCCTGGATTAGGAAGTCAGGGCAGCTTGTCATTTGTCCTGTGGGGAGGAGGTGACAGAAACATCAATGCCTGAGGCTTTTCAAACCACCTGTGAGAGCATGGAGAGCCTGGAACATCCCAGCCCATTCCCGTGCTCCCCCTGGCCTCCCAAACTCGGGGGGAAGGAAAACCAGCAAGGAAAATACTCAGTAATTAACTCAGCTCCGTGTTTTCCTCGTGGTTCTGCTCCTGATATTAATTTTGCCTCTCCCTGGGAAGGGAAGGGTTTGGGGAGGGACAAGGACGGGGTGTCTGGGGATGTTGCTGAAGGGAAGAGGGTGGGAGCAACCAGGAAACCCCAAAATGGGAGCTGAGCGAAGAAAAAAGCACGGACACCTCTCTGTCTCCCGAGCTGGGAAAGCAGCAGAGAGACCCCAACCCTTCCCCTCGGTCCTTCTCCACCCTCAGACTCTGGGATGGATTTTGGGGGGTGGGACACGGGGGGGACGGGATGCACCGGACATCCCAGCGGCCTCCCTGCATCCCTGCGAGGGCGAAGATGAGGATGGAGAGGGCGGAGGCTGCCAGGGGAGGGATCTCTCCTTCCCTGCCCAAAAATCCCTGGGAAAAGCAGCGCTGCAGCTTCCGCTGGTTGAGCAGGAAAAGCGGCGGAAAGGAAAATCGGGGGCCGGGTTTGCGGTGGTGTTTCTGTTGTATTTCGCTTTTCCCACCCCCTCCCCGTGTGATGAAGGGCTGCTCCACACAAAAGCAACAGGAAGAGGTTTCATCACTTTGTGCTGGGCAGGCAGGAGGTTCCTGGGGGATCTGCCGGGGGCTGCGATGGTCCCGCTCCCCTCCCGGGAAGGGCTGGATTAAAATCCAAGAGGATGATCCGCACCGCGATGGGCTGCGGTGCCATGGCAGGGAGGAGGAGGAGGAGAAGGAGGAGGAGGAGGCAGCTTCCCCTTTCCCCCGCGCTGCCCTCGCCTCTTGCCCGGCGCTCCGGGGCAGCCCCTGGCCATGGAAGCGGTGCCTGCCAGCACTGAATCACCTCCCGTCCTCCCCGCCTCGCTGCCAGCCAGTGCCACCCCTCCCTGTCCCCTCCATCTGCTGTCCCCGCACAGGTGACCGCTGCTGGCACCGCTCCCCCATCCCGGCTCTGCCCCGGGTATTTCCTCCTGCATCCTAAATCCCCTCTCCTGCACCCCAAATCCTGTCTCCTGCACCCCAAATCCCCTCTCTTGCATCCCAAATCCTGTCTCCTGCACCCCAAATCCCCTCTCCTGCATCCCAAATCCCCTCTCCTGCATCCCAAATCTCCTCTCCTGCTCCATTCTCTGGCCAAACCATCCCTCCCAGTTGGGCTTTGCTGTGGGCCTGTCACGACACAAAGCACGAGGATTTGGGAGATCTTTCCTGGTGAGAACGAGGGGCAGGACAGACCCAGCTAGGACAGTGGAAAATCCAAGCATTGGGAATCTTTGCTCTGCCTGAGCCACTTCAGCACAGCCCAGCAAAGGTGGGCATGGTTTTAGGAATGTTTGTCACACACCTGGCCCTTGGATACGGGGTGTTTTGGCTCATATTTAGCTCACCGGAGAGGGAAGGGGGTGGGAATGGCCGAGTTGGGATCGGTGGTGGTGGGGTGAGGGATTGGGAGGGTGATGAAAACCAAACCCCACCAAGCTGCTCTGCCAGGAGATACAAATGACCCTGCTGAGGTTTTCCGTGCTGGATTACCTGGCAAAGCTCCATTCCTACAAAAGGCCCTTGGCTGTGCGGGGACAGGCTGCGGTGGGGTGGCTGCTGGGGACACACCGAGCCGGCCCTGCCAAGCCCAGAGGCTGCTCCTGACTTTTGACACGGCCACCAAAGGGCTTAAAGCTGCAAATCCTGTCTGAGCAGGAAGTTATTGAATGGGCATGGCAGGAGCACGTCACCAGCCACGGCGCTCACATCACACCCCGCAGGAGCCGGCCGTGGGCAGGCAGGGAGGGAGGATGGAGCACTCCGGGATGGCCGAGCCTGGGGGGGCCTGGGCTGGAGGTGGGAATGTGCCTGATGTGTCCTTGTGATCCTGGCTGACAGGGACACACCACCAGCAGGGATATCAGCTGATCCTAATCTTATCCCCTGACCCCTGTCAGCACGGGCAGGAGCAGGGAGGGAGCAGGCAGGGAAGGAGGGAACGCTCAGTTCCATCAGAGCCTGTTGGAGGCTGCCAGCCCAGGCTCTGCTCCTCTCGGATTGCACAGGGAAGGTTTGGGGGAGAGAGAGCTGGGAGAACAAGGAAAGGGACAACAAGGGACTCGTAGCCTTTGAGCCACATCCATCCATCCATCCGTCCATCCATCCATCCATCCATCATCCATCCATCCATCCATCATCCACCCATCCCTCCATCCATCATCCATCCATCCATCCATCCATCCTTCATCCATCATCCATCATCCATCCATCCATCCATCCATCATCCATCCATCCCTCCATCCATCATCCATCCATCCATCCATCCATCATCCATCCATCCATCCATCCATCCTTCATCCATCATCCATCATCCATCCATCATCCATCCATCCATTCATCATCCATCCATCATCCATCCATCCCTCCATCCATCATCCATCCATCCATCCATCCATCCATCCATCCATCCATCCATCCCTCCATCCATCATCCATCCATCCCTCCATCCATCATCCATCCATCCATCCATCCATCCATCCATCCATCCTTCCTTCATCCATCATCCATCATCCATCCATCATCCATCCATCCATCCATCCCTCCATCCATCATCCATCATCCATCCATCATCCATCCATCCATTCATCATCCATCCATCATCCATCCATCCCTCCATCCATCATCCATCCATCCATCCCTCCATCCATCATCCATCCATCCATCCATCCATCCATCCATCCATCCATCCATCCATCTCCTCTGTTTCCCTCCCTGACTTTGGATCCCTCAAGGAAAGGACAGGATGAAGGGAGCACATTCACCCCACACGAGACCTGCTCGTGACTCCATCAGTGGTCAGAGGGACAGAGGGACATCAGGGCTACCAGAGGGACAACTGGGCTTGGATCCACCTTGGTCTGAGCAGCACCCCAAGGTCTGGACAAGCCCAAGGCTGCTGTCAGCTCCACGCAGCACCAACCTGCAGATGCCACCACCAGCTGCTCTCCTCCAGCAGCGCCCCACACACAACAAAAACTCTTATCCCACCACTCCTGGGCTGAGGTGACTCCTGCAAATGCCAAATTCCAGCTGGCTGCCAGGGCCCCAGCAGGGAGCAGCAGCACTTCTCCAAAGGGCAGAGCAATCCTCCCTGGACTCAGCGTTGCCCAGAGAGGGGCTGGTGGGAGACCCTGCCCCACCTGGGCGTCAGCTCAGCCCCATCCCTGCAGCCGGATCAGCTCTGCCCCATCCTGGCTTTGTTTGTGCCTGCTGTCCTGACCCAAGGAAGGGACACAAAACCCTTTTGGGTCCCTTAACCCCCACCCCTCCTCCTCCTCCTCCCTCTCCATCGGCAGCAGGAGCCCCTCGGGCAGCACAAACCAGGATTAGTGTCAGCAACCAGCTCCCCCAGGCACCCAAAAAAGCAGCAACAACCCGAAATCAAAGGCAGCCCAGACAATGGCCGAGCTGCAGGCTCAGGCCTGGCAGAGCATTAAGCAGCAGCATTACTGGGAGCGCCGGTGGGGACATTACCGCCGCTCGCAGAGCACCGCCTTCGCTTTTCTCTGGGTTTTGCCCGGGCTGCGTTTCCATTTTTGTCAAGAAGATACCTGTTTGGCTCAAAGGACCTCGTGCACTTTGCTGCTCAGCTCTCGGGGGCTTTTTCCTGCCTGCCCGACGTCAGCTGCGGACGATGCTTCGCCCTCGCTGCAGCGTCCTGAGGGAGCGTCCAAACATTCCCCTTCAGGGGAATCCTCCTCCCTGCCAGGTTGTCTTTATTTGTTTCCTTTCCCTATTTTCCTCCTGTCTGAAGAGGAATGACACTGTGCTAATTTGCGGCCCAGCTCCTCCTGAGACCGTGGAGCTTTAATTATCTTTTTCTCCTGGTCGGTGCAAGGCTCGGCTCTAATTATGCCAGGAAGAGCATTAGTTAGGACTGACCTGGGAGCAGCATTCCCTCTGGGAGCCTGGCTGCGCCCAGGAATTCTTATTCAAGGTGCTGGACAGCAGATCCTCCATGGAGCTGGTGCTGAGAGGAGCGAAGTGTTTGCCACGTGCCGCCCGTCCCTGGGACTCATCCCTGACACCGGTGATGGTCCCTCCTCCGTAACCAGCCCAGCCACTAATTACGAACCCCTGAACTGTGGCAGCAGGAGGAAACCCTGGAGGGATGTAGGGTCTGCCTGCTGTGCTTTAGCACCACCATCATCCCTCCTGGAGGGCTGGAGTCAGCCCTGATCTGCCCCGACATTCCCTGGGCTTCCAATCCTCCGCAACACGTGGCTGTGCCAAAATCCAGGGGCTGGGATGAGCTCCCTGGCCCACCTTTGTTGCCTGGATATTTCATTTTAGCACTGATTTGCTTGAGGTATCAATTAGTGCTAATGAGATGGGACTCGTCCAGCGCATCCTCCGTCCTTCCAGGGTGGCAGCAGAAGGAGTGGCTGGTTTGAGAGGGAATAAAGATCTCCCAGAGCACTCCGAGGACACCCTGGACGCCCCTTTTAAACAGGCTGGGAAAGAGCTCCCTCCCTGCCTCCCTCTGAAAACTGGTCATGGAATCATGAAAAGTTTTGGGTTGCAAGGGGCCTGGAATTTCACCCAGTTCCACCCCTGCCATGAGCAGGGACACCTCCCCTACCCCAGGGCGCTCCAAACTTTCTCCTGGCCTCGGACCCTTCCAGGCATGGGCCAGCTGCTCCCAGCAGGATTTCCTCATCCCTCATTCGCATCCCTCCCGCCCCTTCGTTTCACCTGAACAACTCCAGCGAACCAGAGGGAATTACGCCTCCTCCCATTTCCATTACAGCAAAGGGAATTTAGGAGAGCCTCCCCTCGACCCTAAAAGAAATCCCTTAAAGGTGCAGATATCGCCGTGCTCTCCTCAGACTCCAGCAACTTTGGGAAGGCGATTTACTTGTCTCCAGCACACTGTGTTTTTAGCCTGCTTTCCTCAGGAAATGGGGCTCGCTCCTGTGATTGTGCTGTTTATAAATCTACATGCCATCACTCCCACACTAATAACTTTTGAACGTGTTGGCCAATTCCAACCAAATCTGACAGAGCAGCAGAGTTTTCAAAAAATACTGAATTCTTACAAATTTAATGAAAGCCGTGGGTGGGCGCATATATATATATTTTTTTTATTTTCTTTTTTTTTTTTTTTTTTCTTTTTCCCCCACCAAGGGAAAAAAAAGCAGAGTGAAGTCAGTATGAACAGACAGAAAAGAATACACACACAGAGCCACATCAGGGGCCGGGAAATCAGAGTTTAAGTTGGCGTTAGAGGGGGGATATTCCACCCCTGAGCCCCAAAAATTCGGGAATGAGCACCGGGATTCTCCCCCAGTTGTGTTCTGTGGCATTTGGACGATGCAGTTTGGCGTGGGTGCTGCAGGGGAGGGTTCCTTCATTAGGGAGCTTTAAAATTAATCGGACTAAGATTAATAAGAGAGCTTTTCCAGCTGGATCTCAGTGTGTAAAACCTTGCTCTGCTCCAGTTCTGCAGGCTCAGGGACTGTGCCAAAACCCTAGCGAGGGGGGAGAGATCGAGCTGAGGGATTGGAGGTTTCAGACAAAGCGGTTTAAGGTAAAAGAGCAGAGATTTATGCGGGATATTGGGAAGGAATCCTTCCCTGGGCCCACCTAATCCCATCCATCTCCAGCTCTCCATCCTCCTCCCTCCCTGCTGCTCTCCAGCAGGGCCCTGGACCCCAGTCAGGGCAGGGCAGGGCAGGGCAGGGAGGTGTTCACACCTGGCATTCCAGACTCGATGTTTTTTCCCTTCTTTCCCATAATCAGAGGTGGAATATTGCACGCCAAGAGCTCATTAAGCATGTCTCCCAATCCCACTCTCGCGGTGTCCCAGGATCATCACCGCTTGGGACAGAGGATGCTCAAGTCCTCAGACCCAGCATCCCACGGCAGAGTGGAGCTCTGCACCCCCAGGATCCATCCCACAGCACACTAGAGCTCTGCATTTCCAGGATTCCAGCCTTTCGAGGCATTCCCATCCATCCCCAGATCTCAGGGAAAGATCTGATCTTCCCACTCCTTTGCAGCCTCCTTCCTACCTGGCATTCTAGTGGGATTTTTAATTTTTTTTCCCAGCCATCAGCTGGAAAACATCATCAAGCCCAAATGTGCTCCCAGAGCAGGCCTGGGAGGCTCATTCATATTGCAGATAAGCCCTTGGCAGACGTGCTGATAAAGATTTCAAGTGTGACTCTGCATACAAATATTCCAGACCCAACAATTAATCCGGCACAGGAGGCTCAGGAGGTACCTGGGTTTTTCCCCCAACCCCAGCCCTTTTCTTTTTCCCAGCCTGGCTGCTAAATATAGCTCCTGCTCAGAAAACAGGAAGGAATGACATGCTCTAATAAACCACCCCAAAATGCGATACAAAGAGCCCTGAATTCTCCAGAGGAGCTTTTCCTCTCCTCTCCGCTGGTCCTGGAGCTTCCTGCAGGGCACAGAGCTCCAGGTGCCTTTTGGGAGCCAGCTACAGGGAGCTTGAGCCGGCCCTGCTTTGAGCTGGGACCTTATTTCAACCTGAATTAAATAGAGAACTGAAATGGCTCGTTTTCCCCTTCCCTCCTGCTGGTTTTCAGCCGGATCAGATCCCAGCTCTGGATTCCTGGGCAGTTCCATGAGGGCTGCACAGGGAGAAGGGGCAATACTGGGCACCCAGATCTGCTGTTTTCCAACAGAGCCTCAGCCAGGGCAAGCCCTCCCCAAGGCTGAAGCCACATATTTGATTGGTTTTCCATTCAAAAACCCTTTTGGGAAGCTGGGAATCCTCCCAGCACAGGCCAGCCCTGGGATGGCTCCTCTTGGATATGAGTCAGGCAGAGGATACGGACAAACAGCATCTCAGGAACTCTTCTGCTTATCCAAGAGGAGAGGGAATAATGGGATAAATAACCCAGTACCTCCGATGTGACAGCTCCCAGCCTGTGACAGCCACCAAGGTGACACCACCCCCTGCCAGGCTGCCCTGCTCTGGTGACCCGGTGTCACCCTAGGACACCCTGCGTGACCTCCCTGTGTTGTGGGATGCACAACCTCCCCAGCCCACTGGGAATTACCAGAGGGACAGCTGGGCTTGGATCCACCTTGTCCTGAGCAGCACCCCAAGGTCTGGACAAGCCCAAGGCTGCTGTCAGCTCCACGCAGCACCAACCTGCAGATGCCACCACCAGCTGCTCTCCTCCAGCAGCGCCCCACACACAACAAAAACTCTTATCCCACCACTCCTGGGCTGAGGTGACTCCTGCAAATGCCAAATTCCAGCTGGCTGCCAGGGCCCCAGCAGGGAGCAGCAGCACTTCTCCAAAGGGCAGAGCAATCCTCCCTGGACTCAGCGTTGCCCAGAGAGGGGCTGGTGGGAGACCCTGCCCCACCTGGGCGTCAGCTCAGCCCCATCCCTGCAGCCGGATCAGCTCTGCCCCATCCTGGCTTTGTTTGTGCCTGCTGTCCTGACCCAAGGAAGGGACACAAAACCCTTTTGGGGCCCTTAACCCCCACCCCTCCTCCTCCTCCCCCTCCCTCGGCAGCAGGAGCCCCTCGGGCAGCACAAACCAGGATTAGTGTCAGCTAATCAGGATTAGGGAAACTGAGCTTGGATCCACCTTGGTCTGAGCAGCACCCCCAAGGTCTGGGCAAGCCCAAGGCTGCTGTGAGCTCCACACAGCACCAACCTGCAGATGCCACCACCAGCTGCTCTCCTCCAGCAGCGCCTCTACCACAACAAAAACTCTTATCCCATTTATCCCAAGTCCCCAGGGCGGGATCCCAGCTCAGACACATTGGGACAGGTGGGAACCCCCCTTACCTGGACGCCGCGATCTCCGCTTTCTGCTTGGCGATGGTGGCCGCCCTCTCGGCCGCCTCCACGGCCCGATCCACCTTCTCCCGGATCTTGCTTGCTCGCAGCGGGATGAGGTTCTTCCTCTTGCCGCTGACCAGGATGTTCTGCTTGTACTTGCCCTCCTCCTTGGTGCCGTCGGGGAAGGTCATGCAGCCGTAGCCGTGCCGCTTGTTGTTGGCCCACTCGCCCTCGTACTTGAGCCCGTCCGAGCGCTGGCTCACGCCCGAGCCCGAGCGCTTGTCGTTCTTCCACTCGCCCACATAGATCTCGGTGGTGGTGGCGTCGATGTCGTCCTCGATGACCGAGAGCTCGGCCTCGCCCTCGCCCAGGCTGATGGTGGAGTTGATGTCGCTGGCGGTGGAGCTGACCGTGCTCATGCCGGCCTCGCTCCGGAACGAGCTCTGCTTGCTCCGCTGGCTGGCCAAGGAGCTCTTGGACTCGGACTTGCGGAGCTTGAGCCCGCTCAGCAGCGAGCGCCGGAAGATGCCCTTCTTCTTGCTCTTGAGGATCTCGGCGTCGCTGTGGGCCATCAGGACGAAGCCGCCGCGGGACACGGCCGGGCTGCCGGCCACGGCGGGCGAGGCGTCGGGGTGCAGCGCCGTGCCGTTGGTGTGCTCGCTGCGCAGGGAGTTGATGGACGTCCTCAGGGGTGACCTGATGACCGCAGCCATGCCGTAGGGAACGCTCTGCCGGACGCCGTAACCCTGGCGCATCCCTCCGACCCACTGGCCCTGGTACGTCCCTGCGGAGGGGAGACAGAAGCAGACGGAGAGGGGTGGGTCATGGCATCGAACTCTTCTGGAGGTCTTGGTAGAAAGGTAATGCTTAGGGAATTAAGGATGTCTAATTCTTCGGGTTCAAAAGGGAAGGTGAGGAACACACCAGTCCCATGGGGATCAGAGATCCCGTGGGGATGACCCTGCGAGTGCACCTTGAGCGGCTCTGTCAATTCCTTCTGGAATTGGCCAAGCAGCCACTGGCACACCAAGACAGCTGGACAATGGCTTTTCTGGGGTTGTATTCGACAAACAAATGGTGTCTAAACCTGATGCATTAGTTAAAGCCACCCAGACATTTGTTTTAAGTTGTCTAATTGGCGAATTTGCACTACTAAAAGCAAGCAAATTACTAAAGCAAGTGAGCAAAGAAGCATAAGCACAACATTTGACTGAACCCCATATTTCCCTTTAACTCCCCCCTAACAAAAGAATTCTACAACACTACTGATCCCTAAACATCAGTCTTTGGTTGATTGATTCCACAGCCTTTCACCGATCCCATCTCCAGGACAAGGATTGCAACGTCAGGTTGTGGAGGGAAAATTGCTTGGACTGCAGGCTTGCCCTCCAGCTGCAGCACGGGAGCGTTCAAATCCAGCCAAGGCATCAAGGAGCTGCCCCTTGGATCAATCCCTACTGTGACAGGGAAGGAAGCAGGGGCGTGGAATGGGGAAATGGTTTTCCAGGAGCACTCCAATCCCATCCACGCTGCTGGCAGCGATGGCATCTCACGGTGGATGGATAATGTATAACAATACATTCATTTATACACACAGTGCCTTCATCCGGTGTGCTGGGGAAGGAACCAGCCCCGTGGAAATAAAGGCCTCACAGGAAGAGATCCATTTGGATATTCCCCTTGGAATTGTGCCCCTGTTGGAGCTCCTACGTTTGCGTGGGCACTTCCTGGAGTTCCTTAACCTGTTGTTGGTGGCACGAAACACACACAGGGCTCCACCACAGCTCCGGGAACGGAGGGGACAAGGAACCCACCCAGGCCGGGGGGCACAGCTGGAGCTCAGCACCCTCCCTGTGCACCGAAATGCGGGGTGGGTGGCAATCTGCTCAGGGTTCCTAATCCTACCCCTTCCTGGAGCTGGGAGGTTGGCACAATTCCAGGCTTTATCCCAGCCGGTTGGACTGCACGGTTTGTTTTTATTCTTAGGTCAGCTTAATGTGCTCCGGACCAGCTCGAGATGCAGCGATCCACTGCTCACCTAAGCCCTCCTGGGGCAGATCGAGGAGCCCGCAGATGGCTCCTCCAGGCTCTGAGGATGGCTCCTCCAGGCTCCTCATGGAGCCCTGGAGCTGCTGGAATGCTGTGAGCGGTCCCAGCCCTGGGATGTGAAGAGCTGGGATGGGCATGGGCAGCACCTCGCAGCAGTGGCACCTCCCTTTGTGCCAGCCCCGCTCCCACACACCCCGGGAGTGTTAAAACAGACCTGCTGAAATGTGAACCCCGTGTGAATCGGGCCAGTACCACCCCAGGACCTCCCTGAGGAATCTCCCTGCTCGGTTCTGGAGCTCAGCAGTGGCTCTGGAGAAGGGATCTGGGCTGGAGCAGCTCATGCTGAGCACAGGAACTGCTTCCTGAGAGGGTGAAACCAGCACCTGGCTACATTTTGGGGTGTATTTCAGATGTCTTTTAGCTGCCAGTGCTTTGCACAATTCCTCCAGGATTTGGGCATCCTTCCCCGTGCTCCAATGGCATTGCATTATTGGGGTGGCAGCTTTGTGCACCCCAAAAAACCCCAGCAGGACCAAGCTGGGGACCCCAGAGAGCCCACCCTGGAGAAGGGACGTGGAGAGGCAGGGGCAGGCAGGATTTACTGAGGGTTTATAGGATTAGCACCGGGATTAGGGCAGGCACCGGGATTAGGGCAGGCAGTGGCAGGGCAGGGCGAGAAGGTGGTGACAGGGAGAAGGATGGGGGGCAATCTGCGGGGTGCAGCTCAGGGGACACGGCAGACATGTCCTGTGATGGGGTTTGAGCAGCGAGCCTGCCTTGTACCCCGTGCTGTCCCCAAAAATTGGGAACAACCCCGTGCACCCACGGCTCTCCCCATGCTTGGGATGGTGGCTGTGGCAGGAGAGAGCCTGCCAAGGTGTCCCTGCATTCCCTGGGCACCTGGCAGCACCACTCTTCCCTTTCTGGCTCCATCCCAGAGTAGCTCAGCAGGACAATGGAGCAGCTGTGGGAGAGATTCCCCCCAGCACCCTGAGTTCCCCTGCCAAGGAGCCCTCAGCGTGGCTTGGGAAGTTCTCACACCATGCTCCTACTTCCCTGGAGATGGAGTCAATGGGTTTCAGGGAAAGATGCCAATGTGGGGAAGGGCACAGGGAGAACAGGTCCTGCATGACATCCACCAGATCCCACCCTGCCCAAGCCCTGATCTCCCTTTCCCTTGGCTGAATCCCTTGACTCGAGCCCTGACCCCACACAGGTCCCTCGTTCTCCTCATCTCCTGGCAGATGTGCAGCTGAAAAAGCTCCCAGGATTAAGCTGGAGCAGCGTGAAGGATCGCAGCCCTGCGCTGAAAACCCGAGGGAGCGGCAGGGAGCAGAACAAAGCACTGCAGGCTGGAGCATGACAGCACTGCCCGGCTGGGGCAAATTGGTCACAGCAGGTCACAGCTGCAGCCCGTGCATGTCCCCAGCCAGGCTGAGGTGCCCGGGATGCTGCCATCCCTGCCTGGCCTTCAAACCTGCTCCTGGAATGGCACAGCTGCCAGGAGCAGTCTTGGCATCTCCTTGGCATCTCCTCGGCAAGGAGCATTTTCCAGCCGCTCCGTGCTGCTCGCGCCCTCCCAGCACCGTGGAGCAGCTCCCAAACCCCAGCTCCGCTCTCATGGGTGTTGTTTCTTCCCTGCAGGAGGCAGCAGCAGGGATTATCCCTAGGGATTGCCTCAGAGGCCACGGTCGTGTCCCCGACGGCCACGGAGACATCTGGGCAGCTTTGTGGCCATCAGCAGATCAAAGAGCCTGCTGTCAGGGAGCTCAGTCCTTCCTCGGCCAGCAGCGCTCCTTCCTTCCCCTGACTTCATCGTGCTCCAAACCCCTCGACATCCCAGGATTTGGCCACGGATGGCAGGAGGCCTCGGAGCCACCTGATCTGCATTTCCAAGCGCCGCCACCTCCTCCCCGAGCCCCGCTCAGCTTAACCTCTGCCCCAACATTTGCAGATCTGTGCACAAAGCTTGGTCACACAAGGAGCCCAGAGACTCCTTCTCCCTGCAGAGGGAACAGGATTCCACGATATTCCCCTTCATGTGCCAGCACGGACCGGCTGCAGCCGCAGCAGGATGGGGCTGGGAGCAGTGGAATGAGCGCTTGTGATGGGACAGGATGATCTGCTGAGGTGCTGAATGGAGAATTCCCAGGATTTTGGTTCTGAGCGCCTCACAGGGTCAAGACCCTTGGGATGGGAAGCGAGGAGCAATCCAAGGCAATCCAAGCCATGGTATTGTCCAAGCTGGAGAAGAGCTAAAGCCACCGTGATGGAGGAGAATTCCTGGGGAGGAAAATGTCCCAACCTCTTCCCTCAGCCGTGCCGGGCACTCCTATGGATGCCTCAGACACCCCTCCCACTTCGGATGGCCCTTTCGCACGGGGCAAAAAGGACAAAGAGAGAGAAGAAAGCCTCGCACATGGAAAGTCAAGACAAAGGTGATGCCACCAAGGGTGAGGAAGTGGCCACGTTCATGCCAGGCAGAGCTAAGGAGAGGGCACACCCTGAGGATAGGAGAAAACAACCAGAGTCATTCCAAAAGATGGATTGGAGGGAATATCCCTGTTTCAGAAACAACTGTTGAAGTGTAAGAAAAGGAACAGGCTCACAGGAAAAACAGGGATCGATGGAAACACGGAGAGAAGAGAAGGGGCAGTGCTGTTGGACACACTCACTGGTGTTCCTAATCCTGAATTTGGGTTTCTTTCGGCTTGCTCCCTTTGGAGCAGGGCTGGCTTGTTTCCAGAGCTCCTGCAGGAATTGCCATTGCCTTGAGGAGTGCGCAGAGCCCTGTCCTTGGCTGGAGGCAGCGGGGCTGAGAGCAGTGAGAAGGATGTCCCTGCTCCGGGAAGCATCATTCCTGATTCTCCAGCGGTGACAGGGAGCAGCGCTTCCTCAGCATTTGGCTAAAATCCATCCTGGGCAGAGAGCTGAGAGCCTGCAGGGCAGCTCCTGGTGGCCCCATAACACCAAAATCCCCCAAATCAGGGCTGGCCCGGGTTTTCACCTTGCAGCAAAGCAAGGGATGGGCAGGACCCCGCACCTCCACATTCCCTGCTGGAAACAGGGATAAGGCAGCGGCATGCCAGCAGTTCAGCTGGGTTTGAAGCTCCTGTTTGGAAAGTTCTCCATGAGGATCGGAGGCATTGCAGGAAGAGCGACGTCTTTCCGTGCATTTCCATTCCTTTGCCAAGGAGATTTTGGGGATTTTGCTGGGGAAAGGAGGAAGGATCTCCAGCTCATCCCTCTGGGATCCCCAGGGCTGTTTCCTCTCCCTGACAAGGTCTTCTCCATAGCTGAGAAGGGGCAACCAAGTCACGGCTTGCTGTCCCAAACTAAGGAATTTCCGGGACCTGGAGTCCCTTCCTGCTTATGGTGAAACCCCACAGTGATGCCCAGGGAAATCTGGCTTTATAATAAATAAATGTCCCAAGGAGCTCCCTCAGGAACAGCCGGAGTTTGAACAACACAGGAGGAGGAAGCCCCAAGGGAGGAGGTTGGTCAGGTACGTGGGGCTTCCTCTGGCCTAAGGTGGGATCATTCACTTGGATATAAATGCGGTCCATGATGTTGGAAGGAGATAAAATTAAGGATTTTTTGGGTTGGAATGGCTGCATTTGCTTTCCTGCCCTCTGCCCGCACCCAGGATTTGGCATTTTGTAGTCGCTGAGCCCTCTGGCCCCACTCCAGGAACGCCATTAAGGAGAAGGTTTACAGTTGCTCCCAGGCTTTTCCCAAACCCACACGGCCGGTTCTGTGTCCTGCAGGATGAATCCTTTGGCAAACACATGGATAAAGCCCATGGGAGCTTTGCACAGCCATGCCCTCTTCCAGCTCCTCCTATGGAGACATCCAAGCAGGAATTTGGGATGTTGTGAAGCACTTTGAGGGAACCGGACACACACGTGTTGTTATCACAACCTGACCTCAGAAAAAGACAAATATTTGGAAGAAATTCCTTCTCCATCCCTGACACTGAGCTAAAAACCCACCGCACTGGGTCAATATTCCCAGGTTAGATAAAATAATCAGCAACAGGGTCTCAGCTTGCCAGGTTTGCCTGGAAAATGGGAGCAGCAGGCTCCAAAGGGCAGGAGCTCTGTCCCATCCTCGAGGCACAGCCAGATCCTGGTCCAGTGACTGTGCTGGGCACCAGCAGCATTCCCAAGCTCCCAGCTCTCCTTCCCCGCTCAGCAGAATCCCAGGAAGGAGGGGGAAGTGGTCCGAAGTGCCCCTCCCCTTTTCCAAGCCAAAGTAATTAGTTTTTTACAAATTGCTGATTTATCTCGCAAAGGATCCTTCCTGGCGTGCTCAGCCCCCCTCTTATCTCTGGCCTCTGCAGCGTATTAATTAAAGATGTCCAATGGCAATAATTAGGCCGGACTCATGAATTCTGACTGGAGGAGGGAGTTTTACAGATATCCTCTTCCAGCTGCTCGATATCACAGATCCTGGGAGGATTCACACACAAATCATCTCAGGAACACCCATCCCAAAGGGAAGGAGCCCGGGAGGAAAGAGATGACTGGAGGGCGCTCATGCAGCCCCAGAGATTGTGACGGAGGGTGTAACAGTGGGGACGTCCTCTCTGGCCATCCTGGGGAATCACTGGGAAAAATGTGACCCCAAATGTTCTACCTGACTCTATGGGGCCTCCTGAGCACAGGAGCACAGAGCCCCGGAATGGTTTGGGTGGGAAGGGACCATAAACTTCATGTTGTTCTCACCCTCTGCCATGGCAGGGACACCTTCCACTGTCCCAGGGTGCTCCAAGCCCTGCCCAGCCTGGCCTGGGATATTTCCAGGGATCCAGGGGTGGCCACAGCTACTCTGGGCACCCTGTGCCAGGGCCACACTCTAACAGGGAACAATTCCTTCCCAAGATCCCATCCATCCCTGTCCTTGGGCAGTGGAAGCCATTCCCTGTGTTCTGTCACTCCATGTCTTTACCCAAAGAGCCTCTCCAGCTTTCCTGGCACTCCTTTAGGCCCTGGAAGAGCTCTGACCTCTCCCTGGAGCCTTCTCCTCTCCAGGTGAGCACCCTCAGCTCTCCCAGCCTGGCTCCAGAGCAGAGGAAATCCAGCTTTTGGAGCATCTCCGTGGCCTCCTCTGGAACTGCTCCAACAGCTCCACATTGGGAAGCCCCAGAGCTGGAAAAGCACTGCAGCTGGGGTTTCAGAAGGAGAAAATCCCCTCCCTCAACCCCCTGGTCACTGCATGGACATGGGGACACCCCTCCTGCACCATCCCTCCTGGCAGCAGGACGCCGTGTCCAGCTGGGTGACTTCCACACCCTGCCCTGTGCCCAGCTGCTGCTCCCATCTCCCAAAACCCTCCCCTAAATCCCACACAGGCGTGGAATGGACGGCTGGGAGATGCACTGCCCACCTCGGAATGTGGGAATCGGTGAGGCTGCCACACGGCACGGACACGGAACCCATGGCAAATCATCCCCCCTCCGGCCCTGCCGAGGTTTTCCATCACCAAGCCACGCTAAAAAACAGTCAGATGCTTCTGCTGTGGCTGCTAATTTGCCAAAAATATGCTCTTGGTAACTGCTTACACAGGGGAAGGAATAAAGTGTGGATTTTTGAGTATGCAAATCCAATCTGCAGGCACGGACACGTGACGGGTGTTAGTCATAGTGCTAATGCTGGGTGCATCCAGACGTGGTGGGCACAGCCAGGGCTGGGCACCCAGGGAGGCACGGAGGGGAAGGGGGAGAGGATGAGGAGGATGAGAGCTGTCAGGGGCTGCTGGTTTTGGGGGTCAATAAATAATAAAGAATTACAGCTCGTGTGAGCGTGGTCGGAGTGTACTTCTAAAAGCAAGGGAGCGTCCATTTAAAGGGATCAGGCAGTGGAGGTGCTGGGGTTGGATGAGGTTTGGAAGGAGATGGCTTTGGAAGGGGTAGGGATGGGAGCAGGGATGGGTTTGGAACAGCCAGAACCTCTGCAGGAGCAGGCTGCAGGGAGGAGATGGATTTCTACAGCCTCACGCCTCAGCCAGGGAATCTGCCTCCTCCTCCTCCTCCTCCTCCTCCTCCTCCTCCTCCTCCTCTCCTCCTCCTCTCCTCCTCCTCCTCTGGATTCAAATAACAACAAAAGTATTTCTGGCTGAAATACCACAGAACAGGGATTGCTGAGCCATTCTCCTTGGGGAAAATCGCTGGGAAATCACAGGTGGCAAGAATGCTCCTCTGCAGGGTACGAGCCCCATCCCAAACACGGGGACACATTTATGTCCTCATTGCCTGTCCCCAGGATAATCTGCAAGCAGCAGGATGAAGGCTCCTCCCTCACTGGGAAATGTTAAAAAACCCAATAAAATTGTATGGGAATTAATGTTTTCCAAGGCATTTCAGCTGTTTGCTTCAAGGGGAAAAACTCTGTTCTTCAGGAAAAATCAAGCCTGTCCTGAGCATCCCCTCCCTCTTCTCATTGCTTCTGCATCTGCTGCTTCCCCAGACCTGTTGGGAAGTGCCTTTTCCAACCAGAATTCAAGGAAAGGCCTCAAAAAATCCCAATAAATACAATCAAATCTTGGCTTCACTGATTCTGATGGGGCTCATGGTGCCTCTCAGGCCAGCTGTGACTCCTCTCAAAGCTCCAGATCCTGCAGTCAGGGGAAACACAACTTTTAAAAGGAAACAACCAAAGGATGACATTTCTTGTTGTTTGTCCTGGGAGTGGGAAGGGCTGGGTTTGTCAGACACAGGGAGAGTCAAGGAAGCATCATCCCCTGGGGCCACAGTTTTCCCAGGGCAGCTGAATCCCTGCGGATTCAGCCTCCGGCTGGGGTCAAAAGCGAGATGAGGTTTCATCCCCAGGGATGAAAACCACTTCAGGATATTGCTCAGCACCTTTATTGAGGCTAATGTGCTGCTCTCACAAAGCAGAGTGAAATCGGGCTAATGCTGATTCCCTTAATCCCCCCGTGCTCTAATCCTGCCACAAACTCCAGGATCTCTCCCACTCCTCGGCAGTGAGGGCTGACTCCCAGCCTCTCCCAAACTGAGGGCAGAGCTGGGTTTTGGGGGCTGCATCCCCCCCGAGGTGTGGGAGGTGCTCAGAGGGGTGGGATGAGGCTGAGCTCCCCATGGATCAGGGGTAGGAGGCTGCTGCAGGATGGAATGAGGCAGGAGCGGGGTTTATTTATTCCCTGTGAAATAAATCACGGAATCACCGAGCGGTTTGAGTTGGAAGGGACCTTAGAGCTCGTCTCATTCCACCCCTGCTGTGGGCAGGGACACCATCCACCATTCCAGATTGCTCCAACTCCCTTCAGCCTGGCCTTGGACACTTCCAGACCCTTATTCATCCCAGGGAAACACCCTGCAGACCCCAAGTGCTGCCCTGAGCAGGAAATAATGCCTTTGTAGTGATCACCTTCTCGCAGAAATCAGCAAAATGAGGGGCCTTGCTCTGGCTGTTCACTCATTCATGAAAATTCATGATGCTCTGCTGTGCGCTGAGAGCAAGTGGAACCTCTTCAGGGAATAATGTTGGGAAAGCGGTGGCTGTTCTTAGGGAATGCTCATGCACCCATTGAGATTTTTTTAAGGATTTTTGATGCAAAGACCAGAATCTGTCTTTGAAGAGCCAATATCAAGTCCCAAAATATAAACGTTTGCCTTTCAAGTTTTGTTTTCTGAAAACTCACGATTGTTTCTGTTAAAAAATACTTTAATTGTGAGTTAAACAGCTGGATCCAGGGGCAAATGACCATCAAAACTCTCCTGTAAATTGACTCTACTGCAAATTCCTATTAAAAAATTCTTTCTTGTTCAGGAATTCAGTGTTCAAAACCTCACAAAAAACCTCACAAGGCAGATGCTAAACCTCACTGTTCTCCCCTAAAAGACCATCCCCAAGCTCACCCTGCCCAGCTCCTCCATCTCCAAGTCATGCCTACATTAATACAGCTCATTCGTCTACGTCAGCGTTACCTGACTCAAAGCATTCAAAATTCATCAGGTTCATTTTAAAATTGAGGCATTTTTAAACAGAAGGCATTTTTAGCTCTTGTCTGCTGCTTCCCAAGCCTGGAAGAATGACTTTTCTGCAATAGCCTGGGTGGAAACCTTGCTTCCAAACTGAAGCTGAAAATCTTGCAAAATCACATGATTCCACAAGCTGGAGCTTCTAAAGGGGAAAAAAAAAAAATAAATAAAATGTTCAGCTCCAGGAGCAGATGTCACCCAACCACGAGGAGCCCCATGGGATATCAAATCACATGCAAATATCCTGAGATTTGCATTCAAAGCCATGAGAAACCCACCCCGGTGAAACGACACGAGCACTGTGCTTCAGGGCTGAAGTCACCCTGGCTGTGGCTCAGGGAGAGGGGTTTGATGGGCTCCCCAAGGCTGGGGTCCTGCACAGTTCCCTGGAGAATCACAGCCAGGATAAAAAGCTCGGGAAGATGGAGTGAGGGTCTGAGGCCTGGCTGGCAATTTCTGTCTCATGTTCTTAACTCCGAGGTCAAAATCCTTCTTCCTCTGTCCTGAGCTGTACCTGAAACTAAGCAGCATGTTCCAGTGAGAGAAGTAATTACCATGAGTTCATAGCATTTATTTTTAATGAGGCTGGTCAGAATCCTCATTTAGTATTTTGATTCATTTTTCTGCGCTCGGCAGCTCCTGACGTCTCGGGTTTTGCTCTCCCAGAACCACTGCAAGCAGCTTCCGGACCCAATCCAGACAGTGAGATGCTCTGGCACCAAAAATCTTGACTTTTTAAAAATTAATTTTCATGTTCTGAGGGGTCGTTAGGACCAGCTCTGCCTGTGTCTGGGTGCTGCAGGGACGGGAAGATCGAGCATCAGGGCGCTCTTGTATTTGCTTGTTTCCGCCCACCGTTTAAAGTGCATCAACAATTCCTTCCCGGCAGCAAAACAAGGGAAGAGCTGGTACTTTTAAGGTAATTCTGACATCCGTGCTATGAATAGATCCTGATGGAAATTCGCCCTCTCTCCTCGGTTCCCTGTGCAGGAGCTCAGGGGAGGCCGAGGTAGGGACAGGCCCCAGGCCGCGGCCTTTGTGGGGACAGGCCTCAGGCCGCGGCCTTTGTGGGGACAGGCCTCAGGCCGCGGCCTTTGTGGGGACAGGCCTCAGGCCGCGGCCTTTGTGGCACCGTGGAATCTGGGAATGATTTGGCTTGGAAGGGACATTAAAGATGTCCCATTCCATCCATCCTGGCTGGTGGTAATTCATCCCAAACCATGGCTCTGCTCGGGTGAGGGGATGCAGCTCCTTCCCCAGCCAGGCAGGTCCCCACACGGCATTCCCGCTCCATCCCCCTGGAGCAGTCTTTTATGCTGGCTTTTGGGAAATATTCCATGCTTTTCCCCCTCCTCAAGCCATTTGGTCGGTAGCTCCTGGTGCACCTGCTAAGAGAGGTGTCACCAGTGCCACTGCAGGGGTGGGAAAGTGGGACATGGAGCAGGACAGGCTGGCACAGCCCCACCCTGGCAGCTCCCAGCGCTCCGCTCCCCTCTCCCCGTGGCAGGAATATTTCCCAGCCCGGGCCAAGAAAACCCACTTGCCTACTCAACCAGTGCTAACAATGCAAACACTAATTATATTTCCCTCACCTATCAAAGGATGATTCACTTTAGGTGAGTGGGCACGGAGATTACACAAGATGAACACCACCACGCGACCGCCCGGCCCTTTCGGGGTAGCCCTCCCGAGAAACAAGGATTTAGGGACATTCAGGATGGAGAGAGGACTGGCAACAGGATGAGTCTGGCTCACAGAAGACACCTCCAGCCTGTCCCATTCCTCAGGAATGCTGGGCAGTGGGCTGGGCCCATCCCTGAGCCCCTGTCTGCTTTAGGATCCCAGCTGTTCAGCTGGCAAGAGGCGGAAGGAGGAAAACAGCATTGCTAGGGACGGAAAGGGCAAAAACAGATTTGGGGCTTCCTTCAGCCACCCCATCTCATCCACCCCCACAGCCATGGTTTCAGCAGCTCAACCCAAACCCAACACAGAGGATTCCCATGGGAAGTCTGGAGCTCCAACTCTAGCTGTCCCCGGGGTGAAATCACTGAGACTCCCCAAAGTATCTAAGGCAGGAAGCAGCTGTGATGTCTCCTGATCTCCAGACTTGATCAGAAGAGTGTCCCCAACCCTCTGCCCCAGCTCCACTGCCTGCAGCCCCAGCCCCACGTCGGTGCAGATCCAGGTGGACGCAGCCCCTTTCCCCTGAAACCAGGGAGCAATTCCTGCTCCTGCTCCGGAGCTGGGGTGAATCACACAAGTGCTTCAACTCCAGCACCCGACCGAAGCCATCCCTGGGAGCCTGGTTTATGTAATATCAGGGCGTGCTGGAGGAGGGCAGGGTTGGTTTTTTTTTTGGGAGGAAGATGAGGATATATCAGCAGTGCTGGGGATGTCTGAGGGGGTGAGGCCACAGGACAGCACAGAGGCCTCATGTCAGCCGTGCCAGGGATGCTCGGCGATGCGTGGGCTCCTGGGAGAGCAGCACAGCTCCCTCGGCGGATCCGGGCTCTGCCTTGATGGACACGAATCCCCCGGTTCTGGGGGAGCAGGATTTGCTCTCCCTGGGGGTCAGGGAGTGTGTGGGAAGGGCATGGGGGGCCGGTCGGCGTGGGGGGACAGGCGTGGGGCGCGCGGCGTGTGCGGCGTGGGAGGCGCGAGCTCGGCAAGCTGCGCGTGGGAGCAGCGCTGCCTGTGCCGGCTGCGGGGCTGGCGGGAGCCCCCGGGCCACCATGTGCCACCCAACACACCCAACAGCCGCACCAACATCCCACCCAGCGCGGGAGGAGCGCCCTTCCCCGCTGGTGTGAGAGGGAATGGGAAAACCGGAGCGAATCCGCGGGTTCCGGGGCTCCCCGAGCCTCGCTGCGCATTTAGGGCCCCATCCCCGAGCCAGGGCTGGGGAGATAAAAGATAAAAAAAAAATGATGTGCAAGGGATGAATATTTATCTGTGGGTGGCAAGTGACAGATGCTGGGGCGAGGATTCTTGGGTACTTGGGTTTGCTGGAGGTAAGAACTGGAATAGATGCACAAGAAACATCCTTCCCTACAGTTGCCTCCCCGGCGCCAACCGCTCCCGCACGCAGCGGCCTCTGCGACCCAAACACACAAAGTTCAGCGAGGCTTGGTGGCCAAAAGGCACTGGAGATGCCCGGCTTTGGTGGTTTCCACTCAGAATGGAGCCAGGCAACTGGGAAAGGGATGTGGCCTCTGCGTGCTGGGAGCCGAGTTGGTGAAAGTGGCCTTGGAGGTGGCTCTGGCCCAGCCGAGGTGGGCGAAGCTGGTGTGGAGAAGCATCCACAGTTACCAGCCCCCTGCATTTCCCCAACACGGCATTCCTTCCCCCTCGGAAGGTTTGCAGAGTCCCAGAGGGACCATTTTGCCACAGACCCTGCCCTTTCCCAGCGCTGCTCCTCTCCCATCCTACTGAAATCGCAAACACACGACATCGCTTTTGAGTCCCTGAGCGCCAGGAAGCCGGGCTGGCCTGACAAGATGGAAGGAAAAGCTCTTTGCTTCTGGTAGCTTCTCAGAAAATGCTGAAACTGCTGCTAAGCCACCCCAGGGTGGGGAAGCTGCCCGGGCTTCCCTAAAAAACGCTGCGCTGCAGAGGATGGGGAGTGTGCTGGGGCGGGGGCACGTGCGTGGCTGGGGACAGGGCCAGCCCTGCAAAACCCAGCCCTCAGAGACCTGTAGTTAGTCCAGACTTGTGTCTGTCCTCCCTCAAACCTCCCAGGCAGGGGCTGGGTGCCAGGAGGAGCCAGCACCCACGTCGGGAGCAAGCTGAAACCCCCCCACAGCCCCTCCTGATTGCCATGGATGTGGGAGACGGCGACGATTCCCTGCCCAAGCTTTATTCTCGACTGAAGGGCTGCTGGGATTTATCCATGGCTTCCAAACACACACCCAGCACACCCCAGCTCAGTCCCCAGCATCCTTCCAGGCAGCTGAAACAAAAGGTTGCAGCTCTCTTTTTTCTCTCTCTGGGAAAAAAAAAACAAAACAAACCCCCGGCACGAATTTATCGCTAAAAAATCCCGAGGTGGTTCCACCTCTCCCTGCGAGAGCACACACACACACACACACAAAAAAGCAGCTGCAGGTGAGGTTTAACCTCCCCTCCCTGTGCAACCACAAAGCAGCAAACTGGGTTTTCCAGAGCAAGGTCTTGCAGCACCTTTGGGGAAGGCTGCGATGGAGCTCCCCGATGCTGCGATTTCCTCGCCGGAGCCTTATGGAAAACCATAACATCCTAAAAATAACCCGTGAGCCTGCTCCAGGAGGCCACGATTCCCGGGAAAACGAGGGGCCAGAGGAGCCCGGTGCCCCCGGCTGCTGGCAGGTAGGCCTGCCTCGGATCATGGTGGCAATTCCGATTGTGGAAGTATCCACGACCCAGGAGAGAGGATGATACAGCCACTTCCAGCACGACACCAGCTGTTTCTCCCAGTTCAGCCCTAAAGCTTGTTAGCCCAGCAATTTTCTTTTTTTTTTTTTTCTTTTGGGTTTGATGGCTCCAATTGGGTTTTCTTGTTTTTCCTCTAATCCCAGTTTCCCCTCAGCATCTCATTAAGCCGTGTTGACGGCAGAGAAGAGCTCTGGTGATCCCTCTGAGCCCCTACGCTAAGCATTAAGCCGTAAACTAGGAATGTAAGACTCTTGTCTGAATTAAAGTCTTTTCCCTGGCATCATGGAGCGTGGGGCTGCCTTTGGAGGGGCTGCAGGAGGTGCAGAGCCCCCCGGCCCCGGCTGGGAGCTCTGGCAGCACCGGAGCTGCCCCATCCACCCCGCATCCCCCCACACGCGCGCTCGCCTCCCTCCTGCCCCGCGTCGTTCCCATGCAAATCCTACAGGTTCCAGTGGTGCAGTCAGAGCTGCCAATCCCATGTGCAACTTGGGCTGTGTCCCCAAGGCCTGGCCCACCCCACGCTCCAACCCCTCTGGGCCGGAGCTGGGCGTCCCCCCACGAACGCAGCCCCTTCCACATCCCAAAAACCTGCTGGAGGAGAGGAGGGAGGGAGGACCCAGTGCCCAGAGACCCCATGGAAAATATGGGGCTACCTGTGGCAAAGAGCTGGGCCAGTGCCACGCTGGGCTGGTTCCTTCTCTCCTGCAGGGTGGGAGCATCCCTCGAGCCAAGGCAGCAGGTTGCAAACTCCCAGACTCCAACCCAAACCCCGCTGGGAGATTCTCCCCACCACCCCCCAGCCAGGAAGGGATCAATGCATCACCTACCTCCATCCGAGTAGGTCTCTGTCCCGTAGCCATCCTGTAATCCATTGCTCCAGGTGCCTTCGTACTTGGCCCCGTTTCCAGTGCATTCCCGGACCCCGTACCGTCCCTTAAATCCGTGGGTCCACTCTCCTTTGTACACCCACTTCCCTTTGCTCTCCATGCCAATGCCATGGCGCTTGCCCTGCGCCCAGGTGCCCTGGTAAGTGTTGCCACTGGGCCAAGTGTAGACCCCCAGCACCTCAAAGCCGTGACTCCAGGAGCCCGAATATTCACCTTGACCCTTCGGGCCGGTACAGATTCCATGGCCATGAGCCTTTCCGTCCTCCCAGCCTCCACAGTACGACCCTCCATCGTCAAAATTAAACCTTCCCCCACTGGACATGCATGTAATTCGGTTTGCAAATCTCCCAAAAGGTGAAAAAAAAAAAAAAAAAAAAAAAGAAAGAAAGAAAGAAAGAAAAGAGAAAAGAATAGGAAGAAATGCAGGAAATAAAATGCGAACGATGACTTGGGGAAAAAGAAATAAATAAAAATAAAAATAATTAAATCAAATGGAACTCAATCGAAATCATGCACCAGATCCAGGGAGCTGCTTAAGCCAGTTTCTTGTGATTATTCATTCTCTGGGAGTATGTTGAGGATCAGTTCTCTCTTCCCCTGCTGTGGAAACAGGATCATTAAAAAAAAAAAAAAAAAAAAAAAAAAATAGCAGCAAGAACAGCAGCAGCTATTGGGTTTTGGTGCAAACGACTCCACCTAAAAACCATCCAAGGCAGGGAACGGGGGTGGGGGAAAAGGAGGAAAAAAAAAAAAAAAAAAAAAAAAAAAAAAAAAAAAAAAAAAAAAAAAAAAGAGGCCAAATGCCAAGAGAAGGGAAGGGGGGGGGAAAAAAAATTAAAAAAAAAAAAAAAAAGCGAACGCTGAGCAGCCCCGAGGGGGGAGAAGGATGCTCAGAGCCCCCGCGGAGCCCCCCGCCTCCGGCCGGGCTGGCTGGGGCGCAGGGCCGGGGGCAGCGGCGGGCGCGGCGGCATCGCGGGGCTCGGCAGCAGCAGCGGCAGCAGCAGCAATGCGGTGCCTCCTCCGCCGCCCTCCCGCACGGCTCCCGGCCGCTCCCGCACCGCGCACGCCCCGCGCCCCCTCCCGCCGCCTCCCCCCTCCGCAAAGCTCAGCGCCCCGGGAACGCGCTGGCCGCGCCCGGCCCTGCCCGCATCCCGGCCCGGAGGATGCTCGCGGAAAACCCGCCCGGGGACCCCGGGGTGCTCGGGGCGGGGGGTCTGAGCTCGTCCCTCCGCCTCTCCCCGCCCTTCCCTTCCTCGCCGGCTGCCTGCGGGGATAAAATCCCGCCGGTTAACCAGCAGGATCCTGGGCTTTCTGCTCCTGCCTCGGCTCCCGGCGCCGGGCTCGGGGTGGATTTAAAGAGACAGGAACTGCGTCGCCTTCTCCTCGCAGCCCAGCAGGGCCGCAGCCCCCCGCAGCCTCTCGGGATGCTCCCGTATTTTTATTTATCCCTCCGGCTCTCCCCGGCTGCCGAGGGGCGGCGAGGGGCCGGCATCCCCCGCCGGGGCCGCTGGGTGGGTGCGAGGGCGGGAGGACACCGGGAACGGGCCCGAGCGCCTCCGAGTCTCCGGGCAGGCTCCGCTCCGAGCCGGGTCCGGCACGGCACCGCAACTGCAACACAGATTATTTATTTATTGGCGAAAAGGCCGCGCTGTCGCTTTCGCTCCGGGCTGGATGGCAGCAGCGCTCGGGATTTCCGGCAGCGCTCCGGGCCGGGTCCCCATCCAGCGGGGCTGCGGCGCGCCCCGCTCCCCTCCCTCCAGCGCGGCGCATCCCATCGGGGTCCTCCCAATCCATCGCGAGGCCCTCGGCCCTGTGCCCGGAAGATTTTGGGGTGGTTCTTTGTTGCTGGAGGTGTCGGAATCCTCCCCGGGCTGGCGTTTGTGCCTCCCCCCGGATGGGAACGTGCCCGGGTCTTTGCGGCACCGGGATGCTTGTGCGGGTCCGTGTGCCCGCAAATATCGATCTGTTCGCGTTAACGCGCCGGGGGATTCACGCACCGGTGTTAGAGGGAGAGCTCCGCCGGAGGAGAATTTAAAAGATGCTCGCAAGCGCCTTTGCGTAGAGCAAAATCTGGGCGATGGAGGGAAAAACTCAGCGCTGCCCCAAAAGCTCGGATTTGCATCCTGCCATCGCCACCGGCGTTACTGGAGCGGTGGTTTTGGGCCAGACCCAGCCTGGTCAGGACTCCAAGGGGAAAAAAAAAAAAAAAAAAGAGTAAACTATAACTGCTGGGGGACTGAGGCTGTGCATCCCCCCTGGAAAAGCTGCCTGTGCTCGGTGCCTGCCTCACTGCCCACCCACCGGGAACTTTCAGGCTCTGTCTTCCCACTCAGTTGTTTTTTGGGTTTTTTTCCCCCCCCTCTCTCGATGCATCTTCTTGTCCATCCATGGAAACACATTACCACCCTCCTCTAGAAGAAAACCTTCCCCCCTCTCTCTCTCACTCTCTCTCTCGGAGCTGGAGGGAAGAGATGCAACTGGAGTGGGTGGAAATTTTCCCACTGAAGCATTTCTTTCCAGTAGAAAATGTCTTTTCAAACTACGCCGAGTCCTTTGTGAATGCAAGAACCGTGCTCATTGTACATTGGGGGGCTTTATTTTTTCCTTCCCTAAAAATCCCACACTCCAGGTGCTGCATTTTTTTTGGCAACTGCAAACTCCCTTTTTTTTTTTTTTTTTTTTTTTCCCCCCACAGAGGGAGGATTTGGGTGGAAACCCCCAAACTTTCCAAGAAAAACAGCAGAACTGAAGTTGCTTAAACGCAAATAAAAATTTTGGCAGGGAACAAAAGAAATCCCAGTCCCCTTCTGCTGCTTTCTCAGTAGTTTTAGACAGTTATAGTAGTTTTACATGTTAATTAGCTAATTAATTGTCAGCCAGCTATCCCTTTGGTGGGGATTTGGTGGGATATAGTGATCTGAGGTGAGCACCAAGGTGTGACACCCCTCTGACCAACGTGGGATGCTGCTCCTCATGAAGCAGGTGTTTAAAACAACAGCAAGTTTCATGGCACCTGCTGGAAAAGAAATTCCCAACAATCTGCTGAGGGAAGAGAGGAGAATCGGATCTACCATTAGGACGGGGTGTGGCTTTGAAACGAGGTTATTTTGGGAACCTTTGTACCTGAGGAATGGGCAGGTTCCATTCTGAAAACGCGGCCGTGAGCAAATCCTCTGGTCACGAGCTGATTTAGGTTTCCTGGGGTGTCCCCAGCCTGGCTTGGTGCCCCGTGAGGGTTTGGTCAGAAAGGAAAGCTCTGGTTATGAAAGGGTTTAAGGTGGGCTCCACGAGGCTCCAAAAATTTCCAAAAGCCACGCTGGAAGGCAAATAAAGCAGTTTGGAAATGTCTAAGGCTGGGTTGGACGGGGCTTGGAGCAACCTGGGATGGTGGAAGGGATCCCTAAGGGGTGGAGTGAGCTGAGCTGTCACATCCATTCCAACGCAAAGCATTCCACGATTCCGTGACGATTCCATGATTCCAATGACTGTGGGAATGCCAGGTGAGGGGGATGGATGAACCCTTACAGGTGCCAGGGTAATAAGCCCTGAGTTTATCCCCAAACTAACTTACTTTTGCCAGACTTCCTCCAAAGGTGAGGATTTGGTTTAAAATAAAAGCTCCTGCCCCAGTCAGCTGCCTTGGGAATCCTCCCCAGCCCAGTTCACGTTTCCTCAGGGCTGCTGATGTGCGGGAGGATGAGGGAGAGGAAATTCCGGATTGGATTTCACACCAGCCCCGAGTGCCAGCGGGCTTTTCCCTCTGGATGGTGCTCCTGCCATGCCAGGTCTGGAAAGCTGGGCTGAAGGATTTCTCCAGGAGATTTGATTAATTCCAGGGACTTTTCCACCACAGGATACAGATGGTGTCAGATAAGGCTGACAGGTTCTTTCTTCAAATACCTGGTGCAATGTGTGGATGAGGGGGATGAAGTTTGGGATTAAAAAAAAATAATGATGAGAAAATACAATAAATGGCAAATCAGATTCTGATAAATCACTGAGCGTGGATAGGGGGGAGGAAAAGTAGGATCGGGGAGCAGGAGCAATGGGTGTTTTCCATCCATGGCAGAAATGCAGAGCTCCAAAGGGAGGAATGGGAAATGGGGGTATCCTGGGGGTATCCTTGGCAGCCAAGCTGGGGGAACATCACAGGCTGGTGATAGAAAGGAAGAGGAATGATTCAACCAGTCCACACTCAAAAAATCCCCCCAAAAACAAACAAACAAACAAACAAATACCAAACAACAACAACAACAACAAACCACAAAAAAACCAACTCCCCAAACAATTGGGAAATTACAGGATGAAAAGAAAAAAAAAAAAAAAAAAGGCAGCAAAACAGCGGAACGGGGGAGAATTGCTGAATAGAATCCTGGAATCCCAGGATCTCAGACTGGTTTGGGTGGGAAAGGACCTCAAAGCTCATCCTGTTCCAGCCCTTCCATGACAGGGACACCTTCCACTGTCCCAGGCTGCTCCAGCCTGACCTTGGACACTTCCAGGGATCCAGGGGCAGCCACAGCTTCTCTGGGCACCTGTGCCAGGGCCTCACCTTAGTCTCCCATCCTAATCAGGAATTCCTTCCCAACATCCCATCTAAAGCTCCCCTCTGTCAGTCTGAAGCCATTTTTCCCCCGTCCTGTCACTCCAGGCTCCTGTACAAACTCCATCTCCACCACCCCCAGTCCAACCATTAAACCCACACCCTAATCCTGCTCCCAGCTCCTCAGGGTGACAGGGATTTTTCCTGCCTGGAATGCTGCAGCCCTGTGTTATAACCACCCTCTCCATTCGATTTCCACTCGTGCTTGGAGGTTTTGACCTGCCAGTCCTGACTGGAATCCCACTGGGATTGGCTGGGAGCAATGATCTCCCTCTCCCAAGCACAGTCCGGTTCTGAGTCATTAACAACAAGGAAAGAAATGATCCAGAGTGTTTCTGGATCAATATCCTGGGAAATAAAGCACGAGGCAAGAAGGGTCTGCAGCAGGGACTCGGCACATTCTGCTCCTTTAAGCAGCCACATCCATAATATCTAATAAAAACCTTGGGATCCCTGGGGAATTCTGGATGCTGGAGGTCCTGAGCTGCCAATATTAAAAATATCCTTAGAACTTTGGGGGGCAGAGGGAAAGATAATATCCTAATGAAAAAAAAAAAAAAAATTGTCTCAAGCATGAGGGAATTCTGTATTTATCCTCACTCCAGCAGGTGAGGATGGATTTCTCACTGTACCAGGCACAGGCCTCCATGGCTTGGTTATAGCTGGTATGTGCAAATGAAATAAAGCTTAAAGCAGTAATATCTGTAAATCTATATATTTACTTGCCGCTTTTAAAGGTCCTGTTTCCCAAATCAGAAAATAATTACAATTCAGATCAATTTAGAGAAGGACTTTAAACGAAGAATGTGTTGAAAAGGGAGAAATCTTTAAGAATATTTTACCTAAAAAGCAGCAACACAGGCAGGAATCCACTTGGAAAGGAAGGGAAAGAGCTGCCAAGGCTGACACACAAAACATAAACACACAAAAAGAAGAAAAGGGAAACAGGCTGTAATTAATAGAGCTCAGAAGCTGGGGAAATTAAAGACAGAAGGGTATTTTCCACGAGTTTTGAGCGGTGGAGCCATCCTGCACGGAACTGGGAGGCTAATCAATGGCACAGAAAGAAAAGGCAGGAACGCTCAGTGAGATTTATCAGTGACACAGACAAGGCAGGAATTCTCAGTGAGGGATTTATCCTGGTATTTGGTGGGGGGGAAAAAAAGACAACACGCTAAGGGAAAACTTTCCAGGAGTGCCCAGGAGCATCCAGCTGATGGAGGTCAAACCAGCACATCCGAATAACTTGGGAGGGTTGTAAAGGAGGTGGCCAAGGAGCTGTCTGGACAGTCAGTGGTGGTTTCCAGGAGGTTTTGGAAGAGCCACCGGAAGTCCCAGAGTGTTACCCTGGTTTTTCTGAGTTTTTAAAGCCTTTTGAAATGGAGTCAGATCTTTTAGTTACTGTAGAATATTAGAGCAGTTTTCTACCTTTTCCCACAGATGTAACATAAACAAATCCTTTGTTTTTCATTCTCTGTCCTTTGTTTGCATATTTCTAACCTGAAAACAATTGTAACTGACAATTGGTCTGGCCACTGAGGCTGAGGGGTGGAAACCCCAAAAAGCCAATCTTCTGCCAGACCCACAAATGTATAAAAAGTAAGAAATAAACAAAGGGGTCTTCTTCTCTCCGCTCTCTCGGCTGGAGCTGGATCGGAAGGACCTCTGTGAAAATCTCTTGTCTGCATGTGACTGCTTTGTGTGTCTCGGTGACACCAGAGGGCTGGGAAGGAGCCAGCTCCTCACCCAAGGGGGGATCAGGACACTGTAGGTTTGAAGGGTTGAAGGCTGGGAGGTTTCTTGGATAATTATTTGGTTTCTTGGAGCCACGAACGTTGAGCTGGGTAAAAAAGAGGGTGGTCTAATGGCAAAATTTGGTAATTAGAGAGAGCAGCAAAGAGGAAAGAGGCAGTGGGGAGCTGCAGCTTTCACCTTATTGGGGTGTGAGGCAGAGATAATCACACCGGTGGAATTCCACAGCCTCCCACACAGCCCTGGGCTTGGTCCCTGCTGTGGATTGATTGGGAAAAAAACACCGAATCAATGAGGCCTGCATGAAATAAATTAAACTGCGAAAGTGAGGGGGCTCAAGGTTCAGCTGTAAACAGGGGGGGAGGCACCGAGCAGAGCAGCTCTGGGATGGAGGGACAGGACAAGGGGGAGCGGTTTCAAACTCAAAGAGGAGAGGTTTAGATCAGATATTAGGAGGAAATTCCTCCCTGTGAGGGTGGGAGACCCTGGCACATGTGCCCAGAGAAGCTGTGGATCCCTGGGAGGGTCCAAGGCTGGGCTGGAGCATCCTGGGATGGTGCAAGGTGTCCCTGCCCATGGCAGGCAGTGGGATTGGATTATTTTATTATCCCCTCTAACCCAAACAATTCCACGATTCTGGGATTGAATATCCTGCCTGTGCCACCTGCATGGAGGCAAAGGCTGGGGGTTCAGAGCAGGCTGGAAGAAAAAGGAAGAGTTTATTGCCTACCTATTAAACACGTGGTACAGCCCCCACCGAGCACAAGAGCCAAAATATTCCCAAGGTCTCCCAACATCGGATTGAAACCTGCAGCTTTGGAAAGAGCAACGATTTTCATTTTTGCTTCCTGCTCCATCCCTCCCCCAGTGAATTGAATTCCAGGAGTGTAGCATCACCTGATGTTGCCCCTAAGTTTTCTTTCCACCACTTGGTCTCTGGCTAAATTACCCCCCCAAACCAATTAAAGCCCAGACTGATACTGCAGCGAGCAGAACTGCCGCTAATCTTCCGGAAGATTGGAACTTATGGAAGCGATTGAAATGCTGGGAAATTACATTACTTGGACGAGGTCAGCCTTGGAGTTGTAAGCTGCATTTTTCTTTTTTAATATGTGGCTGCCACAATGCTAATAATCTCACAGGTCAGGAAAAGCCAAGACCCGGGTTAACCAGAAAAGAAAAAAAAACAACCTCCTGCGCGTCCTTGGGTTTTTCTGCAGGATTGCGAGGAGAAAAGGATGAAGGGTTTGGCATCGTGCAGCAACCCTGCCAGGGGAAATGGGTTTGCAGGGAGAGGAAGGATGGGGCTGGATAATGGGCATGTTCCAGGCATGTGGACAATAAATTACCTCAGTTGTCTTCCCCGCGCCGGACACGGCTTGGGAGCATTCCCTGGCCACCGCCTGTATCGCATTAACCTGCTGCACACAGGACGTGTCTGTTTATCCTGCCAATTACTGCCAATCTAATCAGCTTGGGCCGGGTAAAAATAGAGCCAGCTTCCGTGTGGAAATCAAGAGGCACAAAAACGGCAGCAAAGAAGCTGATCCTGATCAGCCAGGCGCATGGGAGGGGAAGGCTCGCAGTGCCGGCAGCGGGAAATGGGCTGGGGTGGTTCTTCCTCGGGGGCAGGTGGAGCTTTTTTTCCCTCCCAGGGTTGGATTTTCCTCAGCATCCATCAGGCAGCCTGGAGGAAGGAGCTGGGGAGTGTGGGAATCATAGGCAGGATGAGAGCTCCTCAGAGCGTGGATGTTCTACGTGCTTTCAGGAGAGAAGGGATAGGGCTGGAACCAGCTGGAAGGGATGCATGAGGGGAGGCTGATGGAATAGAACCTGGAATGGTTTGGGTGGGAATGGACCTTAAAACTCATCCCATCCCACCCCCCACCATGGGCAGGGACATCTTCCACTGTCCCAGGTTGCTCCAAGCCTCATCCAGCCTGGCTTGGGACACTTCCAGAGATCCATCAATGGATGGATGATGGATGGATGGATGGATGAGGGATGGACGGATGGATGGATGGATGGATGGATGGACGGATGGATGGATGGATGGAGGGATGAATGGATGGATGGATGGATGATGGTTGGAGGGATGGATGGATGGATGGAGAGAGAGATGGATGATGGATGGATGGATGGATGGATGATGGATGGATGATGGATGGATGGATGGATGGATGGATGGATGGATGGATGATGGATGGATGATGGATGGATGGATGGATGGATGGATGGATGGATGGATGGATGGAGGGATGAATGGATGGATGGATGGATGATGGTTGGAGGGATGGATGGATGGATGGAGAGAGAGATGGATGGATGATGGAGGGATGGAGAGATGGATGATGAATGGATGGATGGATGGATGACCGGATTTCAGTTCCTGTGTGCTGTGAAACACACCCAGCAGCTGTGTTCAATAAAATCAAGCTGCTATCCCGGCTAAGGGCCTGTGAAGGAGCTATCAACCAAGGAGAAAAGGTGCAGGACGTGGCTCTGCAGGTGGTGGGATCCCATCCTCCTTCCCTCCACCCTTCTCTCCTCTTTGCTGAGGGACAGAGGTAGATTTTTTGTGATCTTGGAAGGTGAAAAATAAAACCAAGGGCAAACAATGGGATTTGCCCCCAACATTTGCCCTTTTACTTTACTGGATCACCCTATAAAAATGAGCATTGAGCTGTTTGCCCACGATCAGCCCCAGCTCCATCTCCAGGAGGACACCGCTGCCACAGGGAGTGCCCCTTCTTTCCCCTCCTCATCCCAGCTGGAAAACCCCTTTATTTGCTTCGCCAGTCGCCCTCATCTCCCTGGATTTTCCACCCTCCTCACCTGCCTGGAGCTCTGGGATACCCCTCGGCAGGGCAGAAAGCCCGAGGTGACCAATTCTCCGCAGCTGAAAGACGCCTGTGAATAACCCTGAGGTGGCCAGCCTTAACCAAACCGAAACAGGGCCTTCATCTCAAGGCTCAGGATTTTCTGTCTGAGAGCCCGAGGAGCGGCAACGCTGCCGATAATTAAGGGACATCTGTCACCCGCGCGTTCCCACTGGGATTGTCAGGAAATGCTGACATAATGCGAGGAGAAGAAACCTGCTTTGGAGCAGGGCTTGGCACGCTGGATTCCAGCTCCAGCCCTGCCACGGGGAAAAGCTGCTCGTGCCCGATGTTGGGAAGGGCTGGAGGAGCTGCTGTGGGGCTCATCCTGCTCTCCCAGGAAGGGACACATCCCAAAGCTTTGCAGTTCTGGAGAAAAAGCTGTTTCTGCTCCCTCTGTCCCTCGTCAGCCTTGAGACGGGGTTTGAGCTTCATGAGGTTAAAAAAGAAACGACTTGGAGGGTATTTTTTTTTTTTGCTTGGAGTGTATTTGGGGTATTTCCTGCCAAGAGCTTGGGGTTTTATTCTGGCTTAACAGATAAAAGAAGTTGTTGTTGTTGTTGTTGGGTTTTTTTGTTTGTTTTTTGGTTGGTTGGTTTTTTGTTTTTTTTTTTTGTTTTGTTTTGTTTTGTTTTGTTTTGTTTTTGTTTTTAATTCTGAGAATTTTTACAATCCAGAGAAGTTGAGGTTGAGGCTGCCTCATCCCTGGAAGTGTCCAAGGTCAGTTTGGACAGGACTTGGAGCAACCTGGGCTAGTGGAAGGTGTCCCTGCCCATGGCAGGGGGTGGAACAGGATCTTTAAGGTCCCTTCCAACCCAAACCATTCCAGGATTCTGTGATCCCTAAGAACTCCTGGACTGTGGGAGCTGGGATTTACAAGTATTGGCCAAGTAGATTTTTTTTTTTTTTTTAATTATTATTTCCTCAAGCTCCCAGTGGGCTGAATCCTCAAATGTGACATCACTGATGGGGAAACTGATGCAGGGAGCAAGGACACGCTCACTCCTCTGGTCTAACCCTTGGCAAAAGGTGCTGCTCTGACCCTCGGGATTTGAATCCGCTCTCAGAGGAAGAAATAAACCTCAACTGAGTCTTTTGGCACCTGATGAGAAAGCAGGGCTCCAGCTCTCCGTTTAATGGAGCTGCTGATGGACGAATTCCTGTGTGAATAATGAATGTTTGGAAATGCTTTGAGCACTGTAAATGCGAAGGACACTGTGATTTCCCTGGGCTCTGAAAGCCAGTGGCAGAAGTTCCCAGAATTGTTTGGACCGTAGCAATAGGGATTTATAATTCATAAGAAAGAAGAAATGTCTCTCAGTGAACCACGACGACGCAGAGATGTAAAAAAGTTGTCGTTACTCATTTTCTTTTCTTATAAAATGCTGTCACACAAGGGTGGCCAAGGACCTTTTTTTCTGGGCAGATAAATACCTATGGAAGGATTTATTCCACATTTGATGTAGGTTTGCAAGCAAGGTTTCCTTCTCACAGCCCGTTTTGTAGGGATTTAAACAGATGCACACTTCAATCTGGAATATCACGTCTGGGCTATCCGAACATGAGAAATTCCTTTGCTTCCCAAAAGCCAGAGCAAGAAGTTATCCTACACATTTCATGCATTGGGTTTAAAGGAGGAAAAAAAAAAATAAAAAAAAAAGGAAAAGGAAAAGGAAAAGGAAAAGGAAAAGGAAAAGGAAAAGGAAAAGGAAAAGGAAAAGGAAAAAAGGGAAAGGAAAAAAGGGAAAGGAAAAAAGGGAAAGGAAAAAAAGGAAAGGGAAAGGGAAAGGGAAAGGGAAAGGGAAAGAAAAAGAAAAAGAAAAAGAAAAAGAAAAAGAAAAAGAAAAAGAAAAAGAAAAAGAAAAAGAAAAAGAAAAAGAAAAAGAAAAAGAAAAAGAAAAAGAAAAAGAAAAAGAAAAAGAAAAAGAAAAAGAAAAAGAAAAAGAAAAAGAAAAAGAAAAAGAAGCACTAAACAAACCCCCAGGAAACTCCAAGGCAGATGCAGATTCACGGGGTTTTGAGATCTGCTTAAGGAATCAGCGAGCAGGAGTCAGGAGCAGTTAATAACAGGCTGTGTTACATGGTACTATTAACATGGGATAATCCAGGAGGAAAAGAAAGGGTGAGGGATAAAGGAATGTCACCCTACAACAGCGAGACCTCCAGAAATGAAACCACGAGAACTCTAAACCAGATTAACTCAGCTGTCACTGTCAGGCTCCAGCACGGGCACAACGCAGGAGCAGCAGGGATGGGGAGGAGGAGGAGATTTGGATTTTCCCTGGGATGAGATGCATACCTTCGTCCTGCTGAAACAAAGGAGCCCAGGTGCTGATAAATCCCAGGGGAAACCGTTCTGAAGTGGGAGGATTTCTGGATTGGGATTGAAATTCATCCCAGACGTGATGGGATGAACGGAGCACTCCAAAAGGAGCAGAGCTGGAGGCTGCACTCCCTGTCCTCATTCCCTTCATACCCAGCTTCCTTTCCAGCCAGGAACACAATCTTCCCTGGGCCTCCACCTCCTCGAGAACATCTTCTCACAACCCCCCCAAGCTTCTCTTTTACCCTCTGCTCATATTTCCCAGTATTGCTTGAGCCTTCCCTTCAAACTTCCCTCATGATTTGACAGGATTCTCATGACCCTGTGACTTTTGGGTGCTTAATTCTGGAGATCTCAGGGTGAAAGCTGGTGCCAGACGAAAACCTGCTCCAGTTTGTCACTGACCTTGAGTGCCCATCTTCATCAGGAGGCAGGAGCACACAGGGGGCTGAAATTCTAAAGTAAGGGGTGAAAACCCTCCAGGTTATTCATTGGAAGAGAAAATTTGGAAGGGACTGGCTTTCAATCTGCATGCAGGCACCCAGCTGATGAGCAGAGCTGCTGAGCACTCAGATTTGGCCTTCAGCTCTGGATTTATCGATCCTGAGTGCTCACACAAAGCTCTGGAGTGCTGCAGAGCAACCTCTGCTCCTCCTGACACGCTGGCAGCGCCCAGCCCCGACACGGTCCATCCCCGAATCTCTGCACAAGCCTCCAAAATTCCTGCGGGGCAGCGCGCGGTAGAGGGATACATCCCAAAACAGGGAAATCGCATCCTGGGGAAAACCAGACCCATCTGAAATGGAACCCTGGCCCAGCTGAAGTCACTGAAGGTTTGAGCAGGGCTGAGGTCTCGCTCTGTCTGCAACAGGCGCCTGCTCCAGTGTCCCAAAAAAACCTCCTTAAACAAGAGCAGGCTGCCCACGGCTCTCATCAGTCTCAAGCACTTCCTATGTTTATTTTCTTGGCCCAGCCCCAGCTTTGCCAGTTGCTGCTCTGTGCACTCTGCTGGCCCGTGCTCCCTCTCATGTCCTCACACGTCCTGGCTTCCCTCCCCGTCCCAAACTGCTCAGCTGTGCCACTCTGAGCCCTGAATCCCGCCCCATCCTCCTCCCCAGATACCTCTGGTTCACATTTGCTCCCCAGAACGCTTCAGGATCACTTTGGGATCTCCAGCAACGCAAGATGAGTCCATCTGTCGGTGGCTGTGCCCATGAGGATTGGCCGCGGCCCCGGATCCTGCAATTCCCATCCCGGGAAATCGGGGTGCTCCCAGGGATCAGGGACCACAGACTCGGGGTCAGGGTTTCTTTTTGTCCCTTGGCCACAGCAGCAAGGAAGCAGCCGGGGATGGGCAGCCCCTGGTCTGGGGATCCAAGCTCCACGTGCGATCCACTAAATCCATCCTCGTGACACCAGGGAAGCCACCAGGACCAAAAGGGCGGCCACAGCCAGCACCAGCACTCAGCCAAGCCTGGTTTTATGGGAAAACTGCTGTCTCAGAGGAGTCTCTCGCTCCTGTGCCATCTCTGGTTTTCTGTCTGTCAGCCAGAAATAATTGCCAAGGCACGATCCTGACTTTTGGGGTTCAGAAGCACCGGATTCCTCCAAAAAGCAGGGAAAGAGGCGGCTGCTGACACAGCCCTCACCCACTGGTCAGGACACTGCTGCTCCTGCTTTGTCCTGAATTCCCAGCCAGGAGAGCGAGGATCAGTCCTGCTGGTGTGGCTCAGGGTCAGCCCTTCCTCCCATCTGCTCTGGAGCACCCGCTGTGACCCGGGACGGGAGCAGACGGCTCCAAACCTGAGCCACGGTGGCTGAAATCCACAGGAAAAGCTGTCAGGATGTGCTGCAGAGCCAGGCAGCGCTGGGATTTGGGATCTAGACACGTCCCCTTCCCCTCCCTCACTGCTGTCACCTGTGGCTTTCCAGACACTCATCCCAGGAAAGTTCCTACCCCCTCACTGAGCAGAAATCCACCAGAAGATCCCAGGCTGGGCAGGCGGGCGGGAAAAGCGATGCGCAGGGACGGACGTGCCCAGGATCTGCAGAGGCAGGGACAAAGATATCTCCTGATCCAAGGATTCATTTGGTTTTTCCCTGTGTCAGCAGCAGTGCCTCCCTGCAGCTGCACCACAGAGGAGCCGCTCTCCACGCTGCTGGCAGTGCCAGGACACAGGGAAAGGCGTCCCACTGCCAGAGCGCCGGGATGGGTGGGATATTGGGGAACAATTCCTCCCTGTGAGGGTGCCCAGAGAAGCTGTGGCTGCTCCTGGATCCCTGGAAGTGTCCAAGGCCGGGCTGGATGGGCTTGGAGCAGCCTGGGACGTGGAAGATGTGGAAGTTGTCCCTGCCCATGGCAGGGGTGAAATGAGATGAGATTTGAAATCTCTTCCAACCCAAACCAGTCTGTGATGCTGTGACTGATCCCAATAGCTTCACCAACCCTTCCAAAGAATTACAGAACCTTCTTTTTCCAAAGCTTCAAAACCAAGAAAGACGCTTCTAAATCTGCCTGCAAGCAGCCCAGACCTGAGGATATTCTGCTGCTGATGTTCTCCGGAATGGAGAAGAAAATCCATTCCATAGCTGGGCTGTTACCTGACGCTGGGCGATTTTTGGCAGGCTTGGAGTAGAAGATGGGCCCATCCTTTACTCTCTGTCCTCACCACTACACCTCGAGCAAAACAAACCATTGTTTTCCACCAGAACTACCACTTTTTTTTTGTTGTGGATAATACTTGGGTTTTTTTTAAACGAGGATTTCCTATTCACATCCAAACAGTGCCCAGAACTCCCCGGGAATGTCGGGATCTCCTGCTCTCCACATCCACTTCTTGAAAACACATCTCTGCCTGCGAAATACCCGCAGCGCAGTTTGGACAGGGCTCTCGCTGGGATTTTTGGAAATGCCCCGCGCGAATCCAAGGCTCGGACATGCGGATCCTTTTGCGTCCCTCCCAGCTCAGAGCGTTCTCTCATTGCCTGGTTTTAGATGGGCAGGGCAACGACTGGCCCCAAAGATGGGTGTGTGTTGGAGTCCAGGGCATTCCTTTGGCTGCCCTGGAGGGTCAGGGACCTGGGCACGGGGCTCTGAGACCCCAGCCCAGAGCTCAGAGAGACACTGGCTTTGATCTCAGTCCATGGGAAAAACTTCCTAAACTGAGAGAGGGTTTGCAGGCCACGGGAGTGTGAAAAATAGTAGTTTAGTTTATTATAGAGTGAAAAAATAGTAATTTTAGGTTCATAGCATTAGAGTGAATGGGGACAAGATGGAGAATTTGGGGTGTTGTCTCCTTCTTCTTCCTTCTCCTTCCCTCACTCCATTTCTGCTATGACGTTGGCACAAAGTAGTTCGTGAGGATTGGGTCAGTGTATAGATGACCTTTTTAGTAATAGTGATAGACATTGGTAAGAAATAGTAAATAACGAACACGTAGTAATTAGTATAAAAGATTAAGGACTGCCCAGCTCCGGGGGAGATGTGAGCAGTCCGTGCAGCTGCAAACATCATGTTGGACTGTGAGAAATTTGTAAGATAAGAAACAATAAACGAAAATGCAACCTTAAAAAATCTACACCTGAAGACTCCGTCTCTTCCTTCGGCTTGGCTCGGAGCTATGCAAGGGGGAAAAAGACCCTGAAACCACCTGAATGTTGGGGAAGCCCCCCGACAGGTATGGATTTGCCCAGTCCCGAGACTTTGCGCCGCACAAAGTTGCGTTTTCCAGCATTCCCGGCCTCTGCAGCAACACTGGGTTCCTGGCACCCTCTAATGGAAAAGCTCCGTCACTGAATCGCCGTCTCCATCCTCGGCTCCTGCCTTTTTTTTTTTTTTTTTTTTTTTTTTCTTTTTTCTTTTTTTTTTTTTTTTTTTTTCTTTTCTATTTTTAATCCAATATCACAGGAATAACTCCGAGCCGGGCACGACGCTCGGCGTGCCAGGAAGGACCTGGAGGATGTGCAGAACAAATGTCAGGGCTGCTCTGGGGGGAAGGAGAGGCTGCCTGCTGCTCGCCCCCCACGATCCAGCACGCCCTGGAACTGCTGCTTTACCCATGGAAATGCAAGGGAAGAGCTCATCAGCGCTGACATTTGGGCCTTGTTTGTTTCAATTTAAGGCCCGTGCTCCTGGGTTAATCATGATTACACCGCCTGTCCTTTCCCTTTCCCCCCTTTCTCCTCTCCCTCAGTGATAGGATGGAATTTTCTAGGATATTTTCCCTGGCGTCCTGGAAGCAGCTGAAATCTCAGGTCAGACTTGGCTCTGGAGCTGTCTGTAGGCAGGATTCCTGGTTGAATTAGAAGGCGTTTGTAAAGCTAGGAAGCGGCACCCATCTCCAGGGAAGGTCTCCAAGGGTTTGTCCCCAGCCTGGGGGGGACACCTGGCATGTAGGGGCGCAGAAGAAGCCGGGCTGGTGGCAAGCACAGGGCTCCTGTCAGCCTCAAGCATCCCAAAGGAGGAAGGATGCGGCTTTTGGCTCCTAGTCAGGAGCTGGGATCCAGTCTGGGGATCCCTGGGTGGATCAAGGGAAAGAATTGGCTTTTCCATAGGTGGCTCAGTGACATCCCTGCCCAGGTAAAACACGGAATTTCTGCCAGGTGAGAGTCTGCCCCTTGCTGAGCTGCCAGAGGAGGAGCAGGGTAGGAAGCAGGACCCATCAATCTCACCCTCATCCTTAAAACTCTACACCCAGAGACAAATAAAATCATTTAAATAACAGTTTCATATGGGAAAATCCAATTTCCAGCCAGTGCTGCTCCGTGCCAGTCTCAAAGGCGTGGAGAGGAGCTCGGAGTTCTCGGAGAGGGACAAGGACAAGGGAATGGCTTCAAAAGGAGAGACAGCAGGGTTAGATGGATATTGGGAAGGAATTCCTCCCTGAGAGGGTGGCAGGCCCTGGCACAGGTGCCCAGAGAAGCTGTGGCTGCCCCTGGATCCCTGGCAGTGCCCAAGGCCAGGCTGGATGGGCTTGGAGCAGCCTGGGGCAGTGGAAGGTGTCCGTGCCCATGGCAGGGGTGAGATGGGAGAATTTCAAGGTCCTTTCCAACCCAAACCATTCCATGGTTCAAGGATTGGCTGCAGTGTGCAGGAGGTCCCAGCACATCGGGTGGCATTTCCCTTGGGGAAAAAAAAGCTGCCAAAAACCAACGAAAGCTAAAGAAAAAAACCAAACTGCCAAAAGCCTGGCAGAGGTTTCATTGGTGACACCCAGAGTTTGACACTCCCACAGCTACCTCTGCATCTTCTGTCTCACAACAGAGAGCAAAAACCAGGCTGTGACGTGCCAGGTCATAAAAAACCAGAGGACAAGTGCTCCCCAATATCCCCTGAGCGTTACCTGAGCCCCTCAGGTGAATTTTACCTGCTCAACACACACCTCTGGAAGTGAAAGCCAATCCCAAAATTCAGCAGGGCTCCTCTCAAATCCCTTCGAAACCCTTTTCACTTTTAGAATCCCAGTTTCCACAGCAACAAGACACACAGCTCTCTGCGGAGTTTAGGGCTATAAATAACCCCAAGATCTATAGTTGTGATATTAGCTAGGAGGGCTTTAAAAAAAAAAAAATATTAAAATATAAAAGATTGCATGCGGTAATGAAGGGAAAGGCTCAGCGCTGAAAGGAAACAAATTTAACGAGGAAAAGATGGTTCCTAACTCTGTTTAGAGCACAGCTTTGAACAAAGGAAAGCTGCTCCTGGTAAGATCCTGCCTTTTCTGAGAGTCAGGTTGATTTCAGCCGGATTTTTGGGAGTGGCGCTTTACAATCTCCCTTTTAACTGGGCTGAAACGCTGTCTCCAAAAAAAAAAAAAAAAAAAGAAGGAAAAAAATGTCAACCAGGTGTTGTTTCCCCAGCCTCGCTCCTTGCGGGGTAACACTGAGCCCGGTTTTAGCACAACCTTCCAGGGCAGCCTCTCCATCCCTCTTTGGGAAAAGGATGTCTCCGTATTCTAACTTTAAACGCATCTTTTAACCCTAATTGCTCCCCCGATCCGGGAGGGAAGCTGCCCTTGCTCGGGATGCAGTCAGAGGGCAGGAATTCCTTCTGCTGGCCCCAGAGAAGCTCCGTCCCCCTCCTCGACATCAGCGCGTAAACAAAGGCGCGCTCCCGCGAGGGAAGATAAATACCGGCCGCGCTGGAAGCAAAAGAGGAAATTAAATCACCACCACATGGGCTTAAAAAGCGGCTCCGGGGAGGGGGGTGCTGGTGGCTCGGAGCTGGCAGAACAGATTTGTACACAGTAGTGAGGAGGAGGAGAGGAGAGGAGGAAGGAGAAGGAAGGAAACACAAATCAAGGAGCTCTTTGGAGTTTCCTCTCTCCCGAGCAGAAGGTCCGCGTGATTGGAACAGACGCGCCGCGTGTCACCGGTTTGCTGGCGTTTGTTATTTTAAGGATGGTCTCAGGAAGAAAATAAATTCCACGCCGAGGCTCCTCTCGAGCCATTTTAGGCAGTCTGTGGAGAGGAGCCCAAAGAGTGGGGTTGTGGAGATTCCTCCAGGCTGAGCCGCTGGTACATCCTCTGCTCTCTCTCCGGGAGGGAATTTGAGTGAATCGCTGCGAAGGAATCCCGCAGCAGCTCCAGCCCAGGGCAGGAACCCACCAGCAGCACCGTGGGGCTGCACTGCTGCTGCTCCTTCCCAGGGGACCCCAAGAACCGGGAGGAAAAAGGTGGCTGGTACAACATGGACAGGAAAAATCCAGCAAAACGTGGAAATGGGAAGCGGCTCCGTGGCCAGACATTCCCTACACAGCCCTGTGTGCCTTGGGCTGGGGGCACTCTGCAGCAAGAGGGGAATAATCCATTTAAATGCGATCCCTTCAAGTCCAAGCTGGGATGTGAGCATCCATCAGGGTCCTCTCTGGCCTCACCACCAGCTGGAAAAATTCTGTGGATGATGCCCTGCAGTGGGGCCTCTGCAAAGGAATTGGTTTTGCAAGCCAGGGTAAAGCAGGGAGAGCAACGACACTGGAATGAGCCGCACCAAAATCAGGGTTTGTTTCTCCTGAAGGCGTTGGTTTGTCCATGGGGAGAAAAGTGAGATATAAACCACGTTATTGTGGCCCCCAACAAGTGGTTTGGTGGAGATCTGCTGTTGATGTGACACAGGCACCAGTTTGGTGTCTTTTTCTAACATCGCCTCACTCAGAGCTGTAGGGATTTCTGGTGGGAAAGAGGCAGCACAAACATTATCCATATACAGGGAAAAAAAAAAAAAAATTAAACGTCCAACTGCAATTTCTGGGCTCAGAGTGCAAACATTTAATTCAGCCCCTCCCAGCCCAGTGACATTTCTGGATGGATTGTGTTTTCTAAAAGGTTTTCAAGCCTCTCTCCTCCTCTGGATAAAAGCAAAGCAAGAGGAGACATGAAAAACCTTTCCCTTCAGAGAACACATCAGGCACAGCACACGCCGTGGGACTGGTGGGACATTTCTGTCCCTGTGATTAACTGATCACCACGCAGGACATTTCAGAAGCCTTTCTAATAGAAGACACAAAGGATTGGAATCAGTAGGAAATAGTAAAAGGAAAAGAAAACATGAGGCATTGCAGAGGGAGCAGGCACCAGGCCCATTCTCTGAGGGCTCTGTCCTGCTCCCACTGAAATCAAAAGGAGTTTCAGAGTTGGCTGCAGCGGGAACAGGAACAGTCCTTAAGGCACTAATTAGTACAGCTGGCTGAATAATGCATAATGAACAGTTCATTCAGCTAATTTCATCCCTTTTTCTATTCATGACTTGCCCGTGAACCAATCCCAATTTTCTCATCTTGGTCGTCACTCAGAAGCTATTTGTGGGTTTCTTCAGGAAATCATCCCCAGTGCACGGTTCCAGCGCTCATCCTGACGTGTAAATATTGGGAATTAGCACACAAGTGTTCAAACGTGGGACCTGCAGGTGGGACAGGTGACATCAGCTCTCTAAAGGTGGGCTGGCAGAGCTGGGAGAGCTCAGAGCCTAAAGAGGCTCCAGGAGGAGCAGAAAATCCAGGAGGGACTTTGGGCAGGGACATGGAATGGAGGGAATGGCTTCCCACTGCCAGAGGGCTGGGTTGGATGGGATTTTGGGAAGGAATTGTTCCCTGTGAGGGTGGGGAGACCCTGGCACAGGGTGCCCAGAGAAGCTGTGGCTGCCCCTGGATCCCTGGCAGTGTCCCAGGCCAGGCTGGATCACCCTGGGCCAGGGGAAGGTGTCCCTGCCCATGGCAGGGGGTGGAATGGAAGGAATTTCAAGGTTCTTTCCAACCCAAACCACAGTTTCATTTCTGCCCAAGCTGATTTTCTATAACCAGCTGCAGCAAGACTTCCAAAGGAACACTGAACTTTACACCCAGCACAAACTTGGGCACTTTCCTTTTCTTCCTCATCCTTTCTCCTGCGGCTCTTTAAACGGATCTAGCTGGTTATTGCCACACTGGCCCAAGGCAGCCAGAGCAGGGATATGATGTGAAAACATCCCAAGGAATGTCACTGGAATAATCAAGTAAACACTTCCAGATTTTCCTTTCCAGCGCTGAAGTGTTTTGGCTTCAGCGAGGACTAAATTAACATTGTGTAATGGATGGGGGCTGGAACCGGCCCGCGGATCACAGAGGACAGCTCCAGCCTGCGCTGCTGCACATCCCTAATTTGGTAAAATCCCCCCAAATGTGACTTTGGCGGGGGGCAAGATGGAAGTAAGGGAATATTCCAAACAGGAATGCAAAGGACATGGCTGGCAGGGATGGGGGGCCAGGCTGAGGCATCCCTGCCCCCCCAGCAGGGACAGACCCTGCACAGGCAGGGAAAGAGGGAAACCCAGGAGCGTTCCTTTCGCTGCAATTCCCGAGGCAGATGCAAGGGAAGGGAGCGGGCAGTGTTCCTGGCAGCCAGGCACTGTGGATTTTCGCTCTGAAGGAAGTCCCACAGGGAACCACACAAAACCAGAAGGGCGTCCTGGCTCCTGGGGCCAAGGAGGGACGTGCCAGCACTGCTGGAGGGGACACAGGGGACACACGGGGCAAGGGATGTTCAGGGCTGCTCACGCTTTGGATTTTGAAAGGCGGCAGATGAAGCAGAGCCTGATTGAGGGGGGATCTTCGCCGAGGGAGAGGAGAGCCTCTCTCTTATGCCTCCAGCTGGAAAAAAACTCCTGTAAAAGCGGTATTTTCAGGCACTGGTGTGCGTGCCGGAGTCTATCGGCAGAGGGCAGCGACACTCGCAGGCACAGCCCCATCCCTGGCAGCCTTCCATCCATCCATCCCAGCAAGGACACCTTCCCCACCCTGCCCGCACCAAACCCGGCTGAATCCTTGGAAACCAGGCTCCGAGGGATGCTGCAGACCCCACATCTGGCCGCTTTTTGGTTTTGGTTTTGTTTTTTTTTTTAGTTTTTCCCCCTCCCCTCTTCCCCAAAGCCCATGTGAGATATATATATATATATATATATATATATATATATTTTTTTTTTTTTTTTTTTTTTTTTTTTTCCTCCGCGCTTCAAAGCCGGGGTTTGTTTGTTTTTTCAAGCCCGAGAGCTCCGGTTCCAGCATCTGCGCGAAAGGCGGCAGGAAATAGCCCGTGTGCTCAGAAGCAGTCGGGAGAACATGCAAGGGCAATATTTATCTTCCCCTTCCCGCGGATGGCGGGGGAGACACGCAAGGCTCCGGCTCCTGCCGCTCCCCGCATCCCGGCAGGGAAGGACAGGGCGGAGCCGCAGGATTCCGGGGTGGATTGGGAGAGCGCCGAGCCAGCCAGGACACATCGGCAATGGGGAGCAAGGCTCGCAACAAGGCAGCCGGGAAAGGGATGAGGGCATCAACAGCATCGGGAAATCCGGGAGAGGCTCGAGGGAGCGAGGAGGATCTCCAAAGAGCCGGCAGCTCCGGGGGGAAAGGCAAAGAGACCCCACTTTAAACACCCAGCTGGTCTGTCCGGTTTTAGGTTCATCCGCGTACAGAGTGATCGGATCAGATCAGATGCTGGGAAAGCGTTCAATCCCCAAAAGAGGGAAAGCTGTTTTGGCACGGAACCCACCCGAGGGAAGGCTGCCCGTCACAGCTGACTCATACCCCAGACTGGCTTTGCCAGTCATTTTGGTAAAAGTTTGGGGTTTCCAGGCTGGATTTCTGGCAGAAGTGCTAAGATTTAAGGCGCATTTAGGAGGTTTTAAAATGTCAAACCTGTCATTAAACGGGCAGAAGATTTTGCAAGCGTTGAACAGCCTCCTAAAGGCTCCTAAATGTGATGGGGAAAAGCTCTGGGAAGGTCCCCGTGGAGTTCTGTGGGCTGGGAGCACTGGGCGTTTGATGGATCTGGGTAACTCAACTGGTCTTTTATCCAGCAGCCTCCCAAATAAACCTCCTTCTTTTCCGTGGTAGAGATTCTCATTTCCATTGTCTCTGGAGATGGACACGGCAGTGAACAATCTCCTTTTCACACTGGACCCACTCACCCACCCCACACTGAGTTATTTCAGTTAATTTTTATAGGTTTTTGGCCACTCTGTGTTGCATGGAGTCAAACTCACAGGAAGGAATTGTCTGTGATAATTAGGATATGATAAATCAATCCTGGGATAAAGGATTTGGCTACAATAGCTCTGAGGTGCTGCTTGAGGGGAAAGAAGCCCTTCAGCCAAGCTCCTCGGTTTAACAGGATTGAGGAAATCCAAACAGGAGGATTCAGACCCCTACAAGAGCAGGTAAAACAGAGGTGTTGAAGGACTGGAGCCTCTCTCAGTCCTCAGCCGACTGCAACATCCAACATCAGCCTCTGCAAGCTCTGAAAACACAAAAAGAGGAAAATTAGTTATTGCTCACTGATTACTCCAGCAAGGAATCTTCCCCAGCTGTGTCAAGCACGCACAAAGAGAATTTTCAGGGAGAACAGGCAGGAAATGGGATGATCTGGGATGAAATGAGGAGCCAGTTTGGTGTCCTGTGCTCGTAGGAGGAACGACCTTCACTCCCAACGCACTGCCTGGAAAAGTGGTAACACGAGCTCTCACTCCGTTGATTTATCTCCCTCAAAGCGGTTCCTGGCTCTGCCCCTGGACAGCCAGGAATTCTTGGTGACAGAATTATATGTCACGCCCCCTTTGGTTTCCTCAGACTTCACCCAAAGTCACTTCCAATCAGAGAAAAGGCTCCCGGTTCATCTATTACTCTTCAGATTAGGGTTTGTTTTGCTGTCTGGCATCGAAGACAAAAAAATTCTGGCTGTAAACCACAGAATCACTCTTTGACAACAAAATTCTCATTCAGACGTTTATTTAGACTCAGCCTTAGACCTGGTTCCCAAGCAGAAAGTTTCAGCCTTCTTCACCTTGCTGCAGAAACCTGACTTTGAGCACAGCGTGGTGCTTTCAGGATGGATTAGTGGATAAAGGACCTGCTCTGAGGATGGATAAAGACATCAATATAAGCAGAAAGGCCACCAAAGAACTCATCATGCCCACGCCAGCAGCCTGGCCCGGGCTAGAGCTCAACGCAGACCTTTCCTAAGGGACTGAGAGTGCTTCCTCTGTTTTCCACACATCCCTTCCTCCCATGGACAATGCTGGGCACGGCAGGAAAAGGAAGCACATATGGTTTGCGCTCCACGACGGATCTCTGCAAGGAAAGGACACAGAGAGGCTGTGGGGTTGTCAAGGACCCTCTCACAGCGGGAGCCTGCAACAGAAGCAGGGCTGTGTCTCTTTACAAGAAGTGACATTATTGTAATGTCTGCTGACTGAGCAGACTGACTCCCGCATTTCAGTGGGACTCCAATAAACGCAGTCGACGGCCCACGATATTCCACAGGGAAATAAAAAAGGATAAACTACCGGCATTTGGAGTGTCTGTGGTGCAGCAGTTCGTCTTAGCAAGGTGTATAATGAGATTTCCAATAAGCCATCACCCAGAGGAATGAGACTTTTTCCTCTTCTGTGATACCAGCACAAGTGGTCACGAAACTCACGTGAGAGCCCGCATTTGGGCATCTGCACGTCCCAAAAAGATCAACCCGAGACAAAATGCAATTTTGCCATTAAAAACATTGATGTTGCGTCTTTTGCTTATCCGCGGCGCAGCAACGTTGCTCTTGTGCAAACAAAACACACGGTTCATCTTCCAAGATTACCATCATATAGAAACCAACGCTGCCTGCCTGGGGCCGCATTTAAAAATGTTATTCCTGGCTTGTCCCAGTTAAAGATCCTCACCCGTGTCATTTATGCAGCTGAAGCGCAGTCTGGCTACTGGGCTACCACAGCCAAACGTCCGAGTCCCGTGGAAAAACACCACGAAAAACAGAAATTGTGTCCGCCCCTTGGCCACCGGTGCCAATCTGCAGCCGACAACCCTGCTGGAAAATGTGCATCGCTACGTCGCTGCCAGCCAGAGTCACGGTTTAGAATGGGGAGCGGGAATGTGGGGGGCGAAAAAAATGAACATTTTGAGAGGTCTTTGGTGCCTCTTTTGTTTCCACGCTGTATTTAAAGGCGATCTGGAGTCAGGTGCCAAACTGGCTGCGTGTTGGCTTGGTGGCAGCTCGGGCAAGCGCCGATGCCAAAAGCTTTATCGGGGTTTTGGCATCACCACCCAGCAGCAGCTCAGGCTGCATCCCTGAGGCTCTTTGTCATCCTAAAACACTGGCTGAGGAAGGAGAGCATCGCAGCCATTCCCTCTTCTACTCCATAGGCTCCCCGTGGCTGGAATAAGGCACTTTGGCTGGAAAGGCAGGGAAAAGGCACCTAACTGCCCACATTGGAAGCAGCAAAGGGAAGCACACAGAGCCGGGGGACAGACTTAAAATGCACAGGCCATGGAGGACAGAAGGAAGAAAGGTGCTCGCACACGATTTGGGATATAAGGATGCTCCCCGAGGCTCCTCTCCAGCCTGCAGGCATAACCCTGCGGGGAGGACAGGAGCCGCAGGCCCAAACCCGTCAGCTCCGCGGGGTCAGCGGGAGCAGGGCAAGGCACAGCTGTGCCCTGAGCGGGGTCATCGCCCCTCAGAGACCCCCGGGGCAGCGGCGGCCGCACCCGCGGCCCCACCGCACCCGCGGGCGGCCGCACACAAAAGACGCCCGTTCCCGCCCCTCTCCTATTTAAGGGCTTCTCGACCAATCAGCGCCAGGGGCGGGGCTAAATCCGGGAAGATTGACAAGCCCCCAAGACCCCGCTCCCGAGCGCGCGGTAGGGGGCGGGGAGAAACGCGGCCACAGCCAATCGCCGCTGGCGGGCGGGCGTCTCGGCCAATCAGCGGCGCGGGAGGCGTGTCCCGCCGCGGGGTCAGGCCGGGAGCGAAGGCGCCCGTCGCTCCCTGTTCCTCCCGCTCCGCTCGCGGCCGAGCCTCCTCACCGCGGGATCCCTCCGCCTGCGCGCAGCAGCCGGCGGGGTGTGCGCGCCGCTCCGTGCCCCTCCGCCCGGGAGGGATTATTTCCCGCGGTCGCGGCGGCGGGGCGGCCCCGGCGGGGCCGGGGCATGGAGGCACCGGGCGCCCGTCGGAGGGACGGAGGAGCCGCCCCGTGAGGGAGGAACGGGAGCGCAGCGGCCTCCTCGGGGCCGCCGGCGGGCGGGGACCCCGCGGCCAGGCCGCGCCTCAGCGCTCGGGCCTGCGCCGCCCTCAGCGGGGCCCGGCCCGGCCCTGCCCGCCCGGGGCTGCCCCAGGCCGGGTGTGCGAGCCCCGGCCGGGGCGTGCTCGGCGCGGGGCACCATGGTGGAGAAGCGGTGCCCGCGGCTGCAGCGGGACGGCGTGTACCGCTGGTTCTCCGAGCTGCCCTCCCCGCAGCGCGTGGAGTTCCTCTGCGGCCTCCTGGACCTGTGCATCCCTCTGGAGCTGCGCTTCCTGGGCGCCTGCCTGGAGGACCTGGCCCGCAAGGATTATCACTCCCTGCGCGACTCCGAGATCAAGGCCAACAACCCCGCCGACCTGGGCAGCCTCACCAACCTGACGGACGAGGTGGTGCGCAGCAAACTCCTGGTGTCCCTCGCCCTGCTCGGCTCTGCCCACCGGGAGGCCGCCGGGGTCCTCTTCCGCACCCTCACCCACATCGACTCAGTCATCAACAACTACGGGCTGCAGCTCAACGAGGGCCGCACGGGGGATGAGTTCCTGTTGCTCTTCACCATGGCATCCAACCACCCGGCGTTCAGCTTCCACCAGAAGCAGGTGCTGAGGCAGGAGCTCACCCAGATCCAGAGTCTCATGGCCAGCACCAGCAAGAATCCCAGCACCTCCACCCTCAACACCATGGCAACCTATCCTGGCTGCCATAAGGTGGGTATCCTGCATTTTGCACGCTGGAACGGCACCGGGATGTGTCTTGGGCTCTCATTTTAAGCCGCGCTTTAGCACTGTGGTAAATGGCAGCTTCGGAGGCTGGCGGCTGGTTGATGATGGGGGTGGTCAGCTGAGAGCGCGAGGAGAAGATGGATGGAAAGATGGATGGATGGAGTGAGTTTTTACGAGCTTGGGGCGTTTAAATGAGAAGGGCTTCACAAGTATATCACCATCAGCAATATAAGCCTTCTCTGATTGCTTCTCAGAGCATCTGCTGGGGGAACAGTCCTGCCAGCTGCGTGGAAAAGTGGGGATTTAGGAAGGGAAATAAATGCATCTCTGGATAAAAGCGTCTGTTTGAAAGTTCCCCCTGGAAGAAGTTGGAAAGGAGGAGTAGCTGTCCAGTGGCAAAGCAGCTTGGTCAGACCGGGTTTTGTGTAGACGGGTTGATGGCAAACGTTTGGAGTTGCTGGTGCTAAGCTAAAAGAAATGTCATTTTCTGTCACTCTGCATCCCTCGGGTATTGATTCTGGTGTCGGGGTTCACCGTCATTAACTCGCTGTTCTTTCATTCAGTTGCTGGCAGTTGGGCCAGACAGGAAGGGTTTTAAGATGCGCTGGAAGTCATCGGATGTGCGACTGTTTAGTTGCTCTCAGCCCGCTACAAATTAGGGAGTCCAAGTGTCTTTCTGCCTGGTTTTAACCCGCTTGAAAGTTCAATCTAAGCAGCAGCTTAGAAGGTGCTTGTGAGAAGTTAACGGGCTGCATCCCTTGAGGCTGAGTGGATGATGTGTTAGCCTGCTCTTGGGAAAGGTGGGGAGCACCTAAAAGCTGTGAAAACCCCTGTATTGGAGTAGTAGCCTAAATCTTTTTATTGAAGGCTCAGTAGAGATTTCACTAAGTTGAGCGTTGAATTCCAGACTGAGACAGAATTCTGGGCACAGTCTTCCCCTGAATACAAATTCCCTCTCAGTTTCATGTTTCTTTAACACCTCTGCTTTGTAAAATTGAGATGTGTTCAACTTCGTATTTTCCTTATTTTTCTCTTCCTGTCTTGTGCCTGTTCCTAACCTCCTGTAGTAAGGGAAAAGAACAAGGTATGAGAGAGCCTCTTCATTCAGCTGAACCCTCCATGTGGATAAAACATATCTGGAAAGACTATTTCACACAGGATGTACAAGGGTATAATTAAAATCAGGGAAAAAGCTTCTTTTCAGATACTTAACTACTTGCAGCGTCCCTTACTCAAATGATGCAGCGACCCTGGGTTGGAGAGGAAACGCTGTAAATCATGTCCAAATTCATCCCAAAATAAAACAAGAAAAAAAAAAAAAGATAAAATCAGGCAGGAAGGTTTTTGGGAGTCTTCTTTCTGAGCTGCAGGATTTATGGAGCTGAAAAACTCTGGCACTGTTTATGTCAATCTAAGATGGACGGAGAATCCATCCTGCCATTTTTCCTGCCAGGAATAAGGCAGCCAGGATGGTTTGGTTTTTCTTTTCTTCTGTGCTCACTGAAGGGTTGTCTCTTTAAAAAGCACATTTTTATAGAAATCTGCGTTGAAGAATCTTGGTTGCTAAGTACAGAGTAGCGAGAGGGAACACAAAGGTGACTTTGCCTTAACAGTCTCTGAATGTGCATTTTGTTTGAAGCGATGCAAATTTCCTTAAGATTTTTTGTTTTTGTTGTTTCTCAACTGGGTAATTCTGCTACTTTTAGAGTAAGCAGTTGGCTTAAACCAGGAGTTGGCCGAAGGAAGTGGAAAAAACAGTGTCTTTCTCCATTCAGCCCTGTTGAAATATGCACAAATAAATTCCAGCCCCGAGTCCTCGTGGTGTTACCAAGTGATGTTGTGACAGTCCTTGCGCTGTAACGTCACCTAGAGAAAAACAAGGTGGATGTGGAGGAAAAGCGGGTGCCCTGGGCTGCTGCTCTTCCTCCTTGGGGCTGGAGGAGAATTCCCTCCCTGGTGCCAGCACTTTCTCATGGCTCCTGTTGCTTTACTCCAGCGTGAGCCATGCTGAGCTGGTGCTGGAAGCTGAGTTGTTAAATGGGGGAATTCTGCTCCTCTCTGAGCTCGTCCTTAAGGAACTGGAGGATGCTCACCATTTGAGGTCCTGAAAAGCTTTGGGGAGCTGGGATGGCGTGGATGTGAGATGGGTTGCAAACAGGGAGCTGTTTGTGAGCTGGCTGAGTTATCCTCCAGCTTTCCCCTTGGGAGAGTGGGAATAGGGTGTAACTTGTGTAACTGTACCTGCCCTCCTGTTACAATTTCTGATTTATGGTTAACTTGTTTAGTCGGGAGATGCAACAGAAATCTGAGCAGTGCTCTTTGTTCTCCTTGCAGAACCGAGTGGGAATGTGCTGCTTCTGCTTAGCCAGCCCTATTAAAATATGTCCCAACCTGATATTAGCTATAACTTTTTCCAAAGGATGGGACCATGCAATCCTTTTTCCATCCCCTCTTTCACATTTAACAGGAAAGATCTCAAATTCAAATTGTGTTTAACAGTGAAGAGACTGAGCAGTTGATACAAATTTACTGTAAATGGTTCATGATTCCTCAAGTAGCTTTGGGGTAGGTGAACAGTGGTCAGTGATGCAAACTGCTTTTTGCTGTTTCCTTTTACTGCCTGCAGTTGCTGACTATGAGGAGGCTTAAAACAGCTGCCCGTGTATTTTTTTTTGTGCTTTTGCAGATGCTTTTTGTCTTACCTGAATCTTAACTGTGCAGGAAAAGGTGGCTGTGGCTGGCTTTAAGTAGGTCAGTAATTATTAGATTGATGGTTTTTACCTGGTGGTATAAAATGAACCTTTTATGAACAGGAAGGAAAATGCTGCCCTCTCTGCATTGCCTTGGACTCTGTGAGGATGGAATCACGGAATATCGTGAGTTGGAAGGGACCCAACAGAGATCATTGAGTCCAGCTCCTGGTCCTGCCCAGGACATCCCAGCAGTGCCCCCCTGGGCCTTGTGGATCTGCACAGCTCCTGACAGGAGGGGACAGCCAGGGGGAGCAGGGACAGGAGAGGGAATGGCCTCAGGCTGGCCCAGGGGAGGTTCATCAGCAGGGGAGGTTCAGCTCGGACAGCAGCAGGAATTAACCCGTGAAAAGGGCGCTCAGGAATTGGAACTGCCCAGGGAGGTTTGGATTCCCCATCCCTGGAGGTGGCACTCAGTGCTCTGGGCTGGTGACAAGGTGGAGATTGGTCACAGGCTGGACTCAATGACCTTGGAGGTCTTTTCCAGCCTCAGTGATTCTGTGATTCCCTGCTGGAGTGGATGGCAGATGGAAACACAGATCTGAGCTTGGATTCTGTGACCTACGTGGATGCTGGACATCATAATGTGAATCTGCATGGACTTTCCCTCTCAAGAACTCCACTGTTAGTAACTCCATGGGCAGAACTTCAGAGCTAGGGAAGTTATTCATGAATCTGTCACTCCATTTGCTGGAGTTGTTTCATCTCCTCGTTGAGATTGTGCTGTAAACCCAGGGAAATAAGAGAATGCCTTGGGAGTCAGCACCTGCTCTGCTGTGACAGGAGCTCTTCGGTGCAGTCAGGCTGATGAGCTGTAGGTTTAGATCCGATATTAGGAAGGAATTCTTGGCTGTGAGCGTGGGCAGGCCCTGGCACAGGTGCCCAGAGAAGCTGTGGCTGCTCCTGGATCCCTGGAAGCGTCCAAGGCCAGGTTGGACAGGGCTTGCAGCAACCGTGGCAGGGGCTGGAATGAGATGAGCTTTAAGGTCCCTTCCCACCCAAACCATTCCATGATTCTGATCTGGTTGTGGGCTCAGCTGCAGAGGCAGGGTCAGAAATAGTCACCCTGAGTGCAGTTTGTGTGCAGCTGAAGGGAAATAAGGGCAGTGACACCGTGGTTATGTGGCTGTTTTGGACTGGTATCTTGTGAATGGGAAGGAGGGTTCTTGTCCAGTCAGCTTCCAAATACTGCTCCAATGGCTATTTCAAGTTGATAGCATAAGCTACTATTTTTCACTCCTGCTAATTCCATAGGCTCCTCTCAAACTTCCAAAGAACTCAAGGCTGTATATTGGGAGCTGTGGAGTTGCTCCGAGGGATCCATTTCAAACACCTTCACCTGTCTGCACTGTTTGCCTCAGGAGCATGAATGGACATAACTCCATTGAGAAATATCCTGATATTTTTATTTCACCAATGGAGTGGTGAGTTATAAAAAAACCATCACTTACTTACTGGGTTGAAACTGAGACAGCAGTGCAGGTATTAAGTGATCTATGTCAGCTGCCTTTATGGCTTTTTTTTTTATTTTTTTTTGAGCTTTGTAGGGATACAGTAAATGATGACAAACTTAACTTTTAGCCTCTTTGAGGGTATTTTCATGGATTCAGCAGATGACCACGGTGAGAGCAGTTGCTGGCTGGGATTAGAGATGTTTTACTCACTGGTATCAGGAGTTGCTGTCTCAGAGTGATCTCACTTTCCAAACCACATGAATCCAACCTCAGGAGCTTGGGGGACAAGTCTTGTAGCTTCCAGCTGGTGACATTGCCAAGCCCTGCATGTCTTTTGCACATCCTTGGAGAATTTTTGGGTATTTCAGGCAACATGGATTGCTCACATCTCTTGATATTCCACTTAAAAAAATGTGAGGCTTCCCCTTCTGGCTCTTTTCTTACTCATGGTTTCATTTGAAATGTGATAAAATGGTTCATTCTCAAAACTGCAATATTTTGAGAAACAAGCTTCATATATAATGGAGTCCTTGGAAGACAATGGTTTTGGGTAGTAACAATATTAATTAGCACCAAAATTAGCTTTGCCCTAATCATGTGTTAAATTATGAATTTGAATTTAGGAACCTGAACGAGTTTGCTTGGGAAAGGCACCATGCACCCAAACATCAAGGACAGAGCAGCCAAAAGAATGTGTGTTGAGCTGAGAGTGATGATGTTTTTTCCATGAACTGTTTTCCCATTTATTTTTGCACGGGCTGAATGAAGTTTTGTTTAAGAGCGCATTCCACTTCACTTTTTTAATTTACTCTTTTTTTCTACTAATTACCTTGTAACTGTTGTCAGTGAAGCAACATTGAAGTGAGCCTCGTTCTTGTGGGCTAAAGATTCCTGTTGGAAGGTGTTGGATATTTTGGACTGTACAGGTCAGAGCTGATTTAATGAAATCAGTGCAGGATCTGGAGGAGATCCTGTGTGGAGGAGCAGAGCCAGCGGCAGTTAACCACACCTCACAGGCATTCCAGGGGCTGACTTCAAAGGTGCTGAACAGCAGCCTTGTTTGGAAGTGTTTATCCATTTGGTTAGTGGGTTTAGAGATGTTTGAGGTGCTAAAACTGAGGTCCTGTCACCTTCAGTGACAGCAGGTACAGCCCTGCCTCTTCCCGGCAGGGCAGAGCTCGGCTTCTTCTGTCATCTTTGATATTCAAATACTCCACTCTCCATTTACTTGCTCTGGAGTGCTTTTTATCCCTAAAAAAGGCAAATATAGTCTCAAGAACATAAATAAGATTTCTCAGAGCCCACTGAATTTTATTATAGAAATACTGGATCGAATTTTTCTGTGGAATCAGAAGCATTGTCACACTTCCACTCGAATTTGACTTCAGTCTTGGAGCCATTTGAGTTGAAGCTGTTCCCTCCTGAGGTTTGAAATGGTTATTCAAGCAAAAGGATGTTGATACGGTTCAGATCTGTGTTTCCTTGCATGCAGTTTGTAATGAGCAAACTTCTAAATTTCTTGATCTTGCCTCATGCTGAACCAGAATTTTTTTCCATTGATTCCATTGGGATAATTATCCAATAATCAGCATTGGGAGGGATAAACATTTTAACATGTTTGGGCTAATACAGAGTTCCAGGGATTTTGTGAATAGCTGAAGTGATCCGGAAATAATCAGATCAGTTACTTAAGAGCGAGACTTAATTTTAATTACAGACCTGCCAAGTCCTGATGATAAATAGTGAAAGTGAACACTTTTCAGGTGTGTTAGGAACTCTTCTCCAATGTCGTCTTCTTTTATCGCCGTAAGTGGAAGAAAGAAGGACATTGAGAGTCTGGAGGGTGTCCAGGGAAAGGAATGGAGCTGGGAAGGATCTGGAGTCCAGGAGAGGCTGAAGGAGCTGTAAGGGGGCTCAGCTGGAGAAAAGGAGGCTCAGGAGGGACTTTGTGGCTCTGCATAGCTCCTGACAGGAGGGGACAGCCAGGGGGGTCGGGCTCTGCTCCCAGGGAACAGCTTCAAGCTGCTCCTGGGGAGGTTTAGGCTGGATATTAGGAAAAATATCTTCATTGTAAGGGTGTTGAGGCATTGGAACAGGCTGCCCAGGGAGGTGGTGGAATCACCACCCAAGGAAGTGCTCAAAAAAAGTGCAAATGTGGCACTTGGGGATATGGTTAGTGGTGATCATGGTTGGGCTTGGTGTCTCAGAGGTCCTTTCCAACCTTAATGGCTCTGTGCTTCCATGATTCTGAGTTTTTTATTACACTCAAGCCATTACTTGAGTGAATATTGAGAAGGGGAAGGAGGGAGAGATAGAATTCAGTGGATTTGTGAGCTGTCAGATAATTCTTTGTGAGCTGTTGCAGAGGAGACAGGATGGTTGGCTTTTGGTGAAGAAGCAGGGTCACGTTTGTACATCGGTGCTGGGGGGTAGAGCAGCAGTGTCTGTTCCAAGGTCTGCTTAGAAGCAGGGATTTGTTTTGATTTTCCAGGTGGTTTGATTGGTTTGTAGAATTCAGATTTGATGAGTCCAGCACCTCTGTGGTAGATTGATGTTCCCAGTATTGACAGTGTTCACAATCCTTTGAGCAAAGAGGTTTTAGTGGAAATCAGTCTATAAAATCCAGCCCCTTCTTTTGGTCCATCTGTTCTCCTGAATTCATGAGGAGCCTCGGAGCAGGTGCGTGATTGTCCCGCAGTGTTTAAGTACCACATGCCTCATTTCATTCCAGAGGGTCTCCAGGACAGAACCATCTGATCTCTTATCCATTATCCCATTCCCTGCAAATGCCTCTTCACCCTTTGTGTTCCTCCTCTAGGAGAAAAGTTGCATTTTGTAGCTGTTGAAAACATGGAGGCACCTGGCTCTTACAGCTTATTTTGACTGTTGGAACCCACCGAATTTAACACAAACCAACATTTCCAGCTGCATCCAATCAAAGCAAAGCAACTAAAAATGTGTAAATTTAAGTGCTGAGTACTTTACTGGGTATGTGGAAAACGGAGGGGGGGTGTTTGTGAGCACTTAAACATCCCCATGGAAGAGTGTGGA